>LPNX010851643.1:226028-353127 GCA_001517045.1 Pseudotsuga menziesii
TCTGGCGGTTCACAAGAGAGAGAAATAAATATAAAAACAAATATGTTGTGTTCTTTGTTGAATCATCTCAAGCCTCATACAAAAATGAGGTGTTGGTTAAAAACATTCAAATTCAGATGACCAATTCATTTATTGATTTGTAAAAGTTGACAACTTCAACAAATTGATGTAAAAACAATTTTGTACATTAATTTTGGACATCACTCATATTATTTATGGACATAATATCAGGTATATGGTGATGTGTTTCAAAAATTGCATATAACACAAGTAATATACTTAGAAGAATTGAAACAAAATATTTTATTGATTGGGTTGTGTGTGTTGTTTTTTATTTGCAGATACTAGAAGATTAATTATTGTTAACTATTAATTATTTTTTATTCCAATAGAGTTTTGTTACATGCAATACATTAAAAAAATAAAAAATAAAATCAGATTGCCAGGAACACCCGATATCGAATGAAGCACAAATAGTTTTTTTGTACATCCAGGATTTAGGAATTTTTTGAAAAATTCTTTAGTATATTTAAGTGGGTGTATGGGCATCTACTCAACAAAAAAATGTGGATAACTTTTTTCCACCATTATTAGAAAGAATGGAATTGGAAAGGGAACAATTTAGAGTTATATTAACACAAGATGATTGTTCTCAGATGGTCAGAGAAGGTTACGGTGGTGATGGGAATCCTTATGTATTTATCAAACTGTTATGGTACATTTTGATCCATAGTTATGATGCTAGAAATACAGTGAGTGTAAATGACTCGAAAGAAAAACATGGTTGTAACTAGGAAGAGAACTGTTTTATAACAAAAAGTTATATTTACCACAATGTCAATGACACATTCTTGTTAGATCGATGATAGCCTTGTATGTTGCACCTGAATGGTGTGAGCAATGTGAAACCAATTGTAAAAAATATAAAACTAATGATTAAGTCTTCTGTAAATTCATTATATTAAGAGCTTGACTTGATCCACCCATTTTGAGTTGAACATCCGCTCATCATTAAGGTACATAAAAACTATAATAAGAAGATATTAGGATGACAAATTAATTAGAAAAGATATATATGAAGGTGGAGAAATATAACCGTTAGTGGTTGTTAATTAAAATAAATAAGTTAAAAGTTAAAAAAAAATAACAATGAAGTTATAAGCGAGGTGTAAAAGAATAAATATAATGGGTAAAATCATTATTGAAGCTAATTGAGGATAAACTAGTATAGATCTATTTTAACTATGACTCTACCTAGAGCCCAGAGGAATCAAGTTTTTTTGTGCAAACCCTTTTTAATTTACAAAAATTTCTAATAAGCATTCCTACTTGGGAGGGAAATGGCCAACTTGCTTAAGTAATTTCAAAATAGGGTAAATATGAGTAGAAGAATGAGCTCAATAACATTAATAATCATATAATCAAATAGTTTTCCAATAATTGCTTTACTTGTCTTTTTCTAAAATTAATAATGAATATTAAGAGGATGTAAGTGGTTTAAGGCACATGGTTTTAGTGGCTTGTGGTTTCTTTTTAGTTGTGTTTGCATTTAAAGAACGTTATACATATGGTTGTAATATTCCATTGTAATGTGCCAAAGTGAGCAGGAGTTTTGGCAGCCTTGGTAAACCAATAATAAATCTATGTTGGTTTTTCCCTACAATTTTTTTTTACTACTCAAGTCAATTGAATTTTATTGCTCAGTTTGTAAGATTGTGCTTTGGTAGACCAACAATAAATCTATGTTGGTTTTTCTTTACAATTTTTTTTTTACTACTCAAGTCAATTGAATTTTACGGCTTAGTTTGCAAGATTTTGAGTATTGGGCTAATATGGTTGTATATTTATATGAGTATAATATTTTTTATTTTTTATTTTTTTAATTAAAAGGCAACATGTTATAAGTTTTATTATTATTATTATTATTATTATTGGGCCCACATATATCACATCAACATTACAGACAAGACATATATCTAGCTCATTTGAGCTGTATAAAGCGTCTCTCAACATAGATAAAATATATAAATTGATATTAAGTTAATTCAAATAAAATTGAATTTATAATATTATTATAATAAAAATTTATTACAGATCAAGTTAAATAGAGGAGAATGAAATTCTATAAAGTTATTTAAATTATAATAAAGTTGAATGAAAAAGATGAGGAAATATAACAAATAAAATTGAATTTATAATAAACAACATGTCGTGTACCTAAGTTTATGGGAGGATTAAAAATTTAAAAACATTAAATGGAATAGCATAAACTGAATTAATAATAATTTAGGAGAAAGAAAAGTATCTTAGGATGATGTATTATGGTAAATTAAACTTGACAGGATATAAGAGTGAAATTAATTAAAAAAAGGGAGGTTGTAGGAAGTAGTGACAAAAATTACAAGCTTAGCATAAAAGAGAGGAAGAGTAAGAGGGAACAATAGAAGAAGAGTTAATTAGAGGAAATTATACGATGGATTATTTTATAGCCATCTTCACCATTAAAGTTGTTGGGGTGTTTTTTAATTTCGAGAGATTCTTTAATTAGAGGAGAAAAATAGTGAGAATTAGAGGCTAGAATACTTGTGTGGCCGAAGCAAATGTGATGTTTTTTATTGAAAGAATGTTATTCTATGCTGGATTTTTTTGTGTCGATTGTGGCAATGTGTTTTTTGAGACAAGTTTGGATAGATTTTCTTGTTTGGCCAATGTAAGGTTTTCCACAAGAACATGGAATTTGGTAGAGGCCTTGGGATAGAAAAGGATTGGAATTGTATTTGACACTTTTAAATAATTGTTTGATGGTTTTATGGGGTTTGAAGATATTTTGAATATTCTTTTTAACAAGGATTTTGGAGATACAGTCAGTGATTCCATGGATATAAGGGAGAGAGACAAAATAATGAGAGGGGGAGGAGGATTTAGCAGGGTGAGGTTTTGGATGAAGAATGTGATGGAAGGTTTTATTTATAAGCTTAAGAGGGTATCCATTATCCAAGAGATATTTGGTAAGGTGAGATCTTTCTTGGAAAAAATATGCCTTTATTGGGAAATAAACACCTCCTTATATGTTTTTTCTATTTAATTTTACATCCTTCTATCTTCTTACTACAACTTCTATGGACCCTAATGATGAGCGGAGGTTCCTCTCAAAATGCATTGGTTAACTCAAGATCTCAACATAGTGAATTTTCAAAAGACTTAATCACTATGTCTAGCCACTGTGGAAATATCCAATCTCAAATATGGAACTAGTTTGTTAAATAATACAGTTGAATTTTTTTGTCACAAATAAAATTAGTGGTTTTTTGTATATTCAATTGTGTGATTACAATACTTGTAAATTGTCAACTTTGGTTTTCAAAAGTGCCAAAATTGGTTTTCAAAATCACAATTTTAGGCATTGAAAGTGTAAAAAACAACACTTCAAAAGTGCAGAATCAAATTCTAAAAGTTCCATGATCATATTGGAAAAGTGAAAAAATCAATTTGAAAAGAGGCAATATCAAAGGAAAAAGTACACTTTCGGAACCTAGAATTGGCACTTTTGGAACCATATATTGCACTTTAGAAACCTTGATTTTGCAATTTAGAAAGGTTTTGTTTACTTGTCTTCAATGGGACTTGGACTAGAATATGTCTAAATTTAATGAAATAGGTGTTCAAGTATTAAAATTAGCGTAAACCCTACATTTGGACTTCACACCATATTGTAGATGAAATAGTAAATCGCTATGATCTATATTTGTAAATATATGATCACATAGTCTTGAAGACAAAGATATGAATTTCCACCCGTGAACTTTAGCAATGGTGTGTCCTAAACTTCAAATGAAAATCATGCAAATCAAAGAGCATGTGATTCAAGATGTGGCTATGCAATCATTTTCCAAATATATTCATTGTTGTGTATATTGCAAAATCGATGATGAAGAGATCCTAGATCTCGATGTTGTAACTCATGTGGATGCTCAACTATATCCTCTCCATCGATTTTTAATATCGGACTAGATCAACACATATATTTTTCTTCTCAGATAACCGAGTGGCTATATACTCTCTTAATATTTAAATCATTTGTCAATTGATATATATTCAATGCTGCTATCATATTGTAAAGATTCATAACACAAAAGCAAATCTAACTTCTTAGCATTTATGTTATGGAAATGGTCTTGATGAGAGATATTGCATATAACATAACCTCTAATAGAATTTACAAGCACTTAAGTAAGAACAATAATCACTCATCACTAATGAAAACAATATACAACGATTAGATGTTCGTGCTCAATAGATGGCTCTTTCTTCCATCCTGCTACTATTTTCTTTGATCTAACAATTTCCATGGAGTGATTTTGTCACCATCATCATCGACTCTTATATGGCTTTCCATGGAACACTACCATAGAATTATTAGGCCCTTAATACTAAAGGATATCTAATACCACGTTAAAACTTACATGAGCAACAATATGACCGAAAAAGATAAATTCATAATTAAATTGTATTCACTCCAATGTTACAAATATATAGTACAATGGCTAATGCCACATCATGGAGATATGTTCTCTATATATTAACACCTTGCGTGGTGACCACGCTAGGAAATATTATCCAAAACACTTAGTCATCATTTAGGATAAATCAATCATACAATTGTGCATTAATTTTATTACAGCTTCAAGCATCAATCCAATTAATAAATAAAAAGTAAAAGTGCACATCCATGAAACTTCCTCCCTCCTTAGTCACCCTCTCTGTGAGAATCATACCATCTTCCACCTCCATAACCCTCCTTTCCAATACTCCAGATGATTCATCTCGCCATGCCATGGGACCTCTATTGTAACTTGTTTGTGGATCATATAGTAGGAATTGAGAGTTCCCTCGGAAGTTATTGTAGCATAGACATCCTCCCAACTTCTGATAAATGTGCAACCTCATTAGAATTTAATCAAAATATGGTCCTCATTAATATTAATTGGCATCTAGTTACCAGCACCCCGATCCCTATATTTGGATCATTATAACCCAAGTATCTCAAAAGGATGGAATATACTTCCTCTGTATGCACCCTTAAGACACCAAAGCCTAGCATCGGAATTCCTTATTTGTATGCGTCCCCCTTGGCGAGGATACCTACAGTTGTGGACTTTCATTAGAAGAGTTAAGAACCATTGGAATAGAGTTAAGTGTTTATTTTGTCCCATATCCCATAAGTTGTTTGTAGTAGCCATTCTCATTCATGGTTATGTTCCCCCACGAAATCCTATAATGATTATCCTCACTAGGTTCTTTGAGTATATTACCTGGAGAAAAATTCCACTCAACACAATGAACAATTATTATATACAATTCCTTAGGATAATAAGATATCATGAAATTAATTATGAATTATATTTTCTCATGAATAATTCCTCGTCACAAATTAATATTTGCAATAGAATGCATCATAATCCATCATCATGGTAAAATATTCCAAGTTTTAATTAAATATTTACTAAATCCCAGATGTTAAGTGATACTGTCATAAAATAACAAGCCATGATACCATCATGAAATCATTAATCGTCTTACTAATATGTCATGAAAATCCGTCATGAATCAACATTTGTAAAATATGGTACCACGCTAAATATCAACATGAGGTAACAACATATATAATCTAAAAGCATATCATAATATATGTATCATTGGGCATCAAATATCACGAGGAAGCAATAAAATACCAACATGAAATAATAGCATGTCATATACCATGTGTCATCTACCTCTAGATTCCATGAGAAGCTAGAAAATACCATGTTGAATATTAACATGTAATAATAACATGTCACTCACCATATGTCATCTATATCATGATAAAGTTATAATATACCATGCTAAATATCAACATGAAATAATAACATATCATGTACCACATGTCATCTATCTCGAGTTACAATGATAAGATATAAAATATCATATTAAATATCAACATGAAATAAGATCATGTCATATTTCTCTATATATCATGATAAAGTTATAAAATACCATACTGAATAAAGCTATGAGATATCTACCATGTGTCATATATCTCTAGATACCAAGATAAAGCTATGAAATACCATATTGAATATTAACATGAAATAATAAGCATAAAACGAGGTGTTACAAGCACAAGTATACAAAAAATGATAAGTAAACTCGTGAGGCATAGCGTCTATGCCCTCCCAAGTGGATGACTATGGACTATAATGGTCCCATTGGAATTTAACATGTTCCAGGATTTGACTACACATTTTTTGAGTTCTATGGTCTAGTATGAAATATGGTTCAACCTGGATGACCCATTCCTTGGAGAGATGCAATCCATGCAACTTTAAAATGTGAGAGGGGTTGGGAATGTATTGTTTAAGAACATAAATATGAAATACATTATGTATCCTTTGTAAATGGGATGGAAGCTTGATTATATAAGTTACATGCCCAATCTGTTAAAGGATCCTAAATGGTTTGATGAATCTTGGAGCTAATTTGGACTCCTTACCAAACTTGAAGGGGCTCTTCATATGTCTGAGTTGGACAAACACCATGCTTCCCTCCTCGTAGATTCTTTCGATTCACTCCTCAAACACTTGGTTGATGTTGACTTCCCTTTATCTCGGGAAATTTGAATTTGAAGGTATCAAGGGTCCCTTACTATATGGATTTCAGTATTATCCCTGAGATAATTTTTTATGGACATTATTGCACCTATATGAGGTCTCCTACTTAATGCATTTTCTACCATATTCTCCTGCCCCTTAATAAATGAGATTCTAAATTAATACTCACTAAACATTTCACTCCAACATCATTAGCATGCATTAATATCCTTTTGGGTGGATATATACTCAAGGATTCGATGATATGTTTTTAACTTGAATTGGTGTCCTACTAAGTAATTCCTCCATAACTTGAGGGCCATGACAACTGCTTCCAAGTATATATCATGAGTGGCATACTTGACTTCATGGTTTTATATCTTGTGAGAGGAATAGGAAATTAATCCTTCCTCTTGCATTAAGATTGTGCCTAAACCCTCTCCTGATGCATCTGTGAAAACCACAAAATATTTATCCATGTATGGCACTCTAAGGATTGGGGCATTGGTCGATCGTATTTTAAGATCATCAAAGGCTTATTCATATTCACTTATCCATTCAAAATTGAACCCTTTTTTGTAAGGTTCTGATAGGTCATGCAATTCAAAAGAACCCTTCCACGAACCTCCTGTAATAGTCAGAAAATCCCATAAAGTTGTGAACCTCCTTAACATTCCTAAGAGACAACCAACTTAAATGATAATTTCAACCTTCCCTGAGTCTACTGAGATTCCTTTACCATTGATTATGTGTCCCAAATATTGGATCTATTTATGAAAGAAGGAGAATTTGGATAATTTCCAATCTAATTTTTGTTCTCTAAGTCATTGAAGCACTATTATCAACTATTATTGGTTCTCTTGTTCATTACGAGAGAAGATGAGGATGTCATCAAGTAACACTTGTACAAAACGATCCAGATACTTTTGAAACACATTGTTCATCAGGTTCATGAATGTGGCTAGTACATTCGACAATCTAAAGGGTACTACCAAAAATTCATAATGGCCAAACCTAGTTCCAAAGTAGTTTTTGGAATGTATTCTTCCTTAATCCTTGGTTTATGGTGTCTTGATCGAAGGTCAATCTTAGAGACTATCGATGCCACTCTTAGTTGATAAAAAGAAACATCGATGTGAGGCATGAGATAATGGTTCCTAATGATTTCTGTATTCCAATGCTAGTATTCAATGCATAGACCGAGGGTACCATCCTTCTACTTGATGAATATTACAGGTTCCCCCAGGGTGAAACACTAGGACAAATCAATCCCTAGTTAATGAGTTGCTTGAGATGAATACTCAATTCATTGATTTTTGACAGTATCATTCGATAGGGTGTTGTTGGATATTGATTCTATGCCAAATTTTAGGGAAATGGTGAAGTCAAACTCTTGTATTGGGGGTAATCTTGGTAATTCAGGGGGAAACACATCTCCAAATTTAGAGAGGAATGGGTGAGATTACATGTGTGTTCTAGGGATATTGCACATAGATTCCATGGTATATATTTTTCACCCCTTCCTCATGCATTTTTTATCTTAGCCACTACAAGGAAACGTAAAGAAACATCCCACTTAAGCCCCTCGATTACTATTGGTTCACCGAGGTCATCGACACAAAATACTTTCTTCCCATAGTGGTACAATAAAACTTGGTGGGATTCTGTCCAATCCATTCCCACTATTAAGTCATATTCCCTTGTAATAGTTCTATACAAATTCATCTTAGTACAAAACTCCCTATTTTAATGATACAATTCCTTACTAGAAGTCCTACTCGTTGTTTTTTTCATGAGTCCATCACCTAGTAAAACTTTATTTGATATAAAGCTACAAACCCACATTTTTTTTAATGTAGAGGGAGAAATAAATCTATCAATATCTCATGGATCTATCAAAATGGTCAATGGAACAATTGTTAGCATACCTGAAGAGTCCATAACTATGGCTTGGTTCTATGCTTAATAATGGTTAACTACGACATGGATTTGGCGTTGACCCTATAAATGGAATCCTTGTGTCCTTGCCCTTTTTTTACCTACTTATACATGCCTCCTTGGGAATTCTTGTTTATAGTGGGGGGCCTAACATTCATAACATTTAATCCATGAATGGGCTGCAGAAATTGAGTGTCTTTGGCCACCATGACCTCTACCTTAGCTACCAACTTGGATTTGATGTGGCTTATATGTTTCCCCCTTGGTGTAAAATATTGTTAAAGGAGTGGTAGGAGGAGGAGGAGCTAACATAATAGCCACCCTAAGTACCCTAGAATGGCGTCCCTAATAGCTTATCCTCCCGTCTCTAACATACTTGGCACTAGAAGGTACAAAAATTCCCTTGGGTGCTTGTTCCTAATCACATACCAATGCTTGATTTCCCATATAAATTGTCTTCTTTACCTGCCTAGATATATTCAAGTTATATTCCATAATAGTGGGATTCCACATGGATACTTCCATGTGAATGTCTAGGTCCAACCCGTGAAGTAATATATCATCCTACTTACCATCATTTTCCATGTAGTCAACATGATGCACTAGAGAGTAAAATTCTTCTTCATAATCCTCTATGCACCTTCCCCATTGTTGCACTGCATGGAAGGCTACTTTTTGTTGGTATTTATATTCATCTCATAGATAACGGGTTCTAAAGGTTTCTTCAAATAGCTCCCAAATCTCCTCTGGGGGCCTAATGTGTAGCTTACTTTCCTCATTCACCCACCATAGCAGTGCCTCCTCTTTTAGAAGGATAACAACTATTTGTTCCTTCTCATTAGTAGCATAATATTTAAAGATAAGGGCCCTCTTAACACCAGCCAACCAAAATGTTTCCACTTGTCCTTCCTAAGTACTTGTAAATTTTGGAAAATTGCATTTATGAACTTCCTTCATGATATCTAGTAGCGCTTTTGCCTCTCTCGTGGAAGATGTTTGATCGTGATATTGGTTTTGCTTATGTTCAAGTTCCATGTCTTAGCTTTGATCTGGGTTTTGGACCATATTTTTATTTTGACTTTTCCCTACCATCCATTACCTGAACATATTAGATACTTTACCCAAAGAACATAAAATATCTTGCTAAATCGATGTGTTAGCATGATGAGGTGGCGACCAATGTCTACGAAGTTTTGGGGCCATGAGTCACTAAAATTTACAGTTAATGAAGGGTTTTTAGAGATTTCTCATCCCAATTTAAGTAATTGCGTCAAAAAACATTATTTATCAATCCATGCTTATTAGTTTTAATTCATCAATCATCATGACCCAACAAGGTTTAAGAGCTAACTAAATTCTTCCTGAAACCTGTTCTATGGTATACTAATCCACTCCCTCCTAATATTAATGGCAAATGCATCTACATATTTCAATGTTTCACACTATGATTTTCAATAATATTAATCCGAAACGCAATTTATCAACTTGATCTATGAAACAAAACTAGACTATATACCATCTACCATTTATTAAACTATAAATTATGAAACCCTTATGACATATATATTTTTAATCAAAATAAGGAAATACAAAAGTGAAGATTATTATTGGACATCTACACAAAACTAATTATAGACAATGTTATTTATTAGTATTTTCAATGTCTTGTCACCCTAGAATAGCATAGCTAATAATAGTTATTCAAATATATGGGTTAATTTCTTTTTCTTTTTTATTAGATAGAAGGATTATGAAGAATTGAGAGTGATGTGAGAGGGAGAAGTCCATATAAAATTCTACCTACACATGGTTGGTCGTATTTATTCTCAAAAACAAGCAACTCTTCAGCAATTATGTATTTTGACATATTATGTTTTTAATTTTATTAATAGGATGTTAAAAATGGTTGAATAAATAGGGTATTGGTTAGCTAATCATACATTTTATGTTCCTTTATGAAGATGCTACACATTTTGATGTTCTATGAGTATTTTCTAACTTATGTGTGGTCTTTATCTCTACGGTTGTTTGGAAGATTTGGGTATTGAAAATTTGTATATGATCATTTCTCTATGTGTTGCATCTTTTATATTCTTTATATTGTAATCTTAGATCCAACGGGTATCTCTATGTGATAGATATGCCAAGGGTTTATATTAACTACTAGTTGTGTTTAACAATGCGGTATTTTCATCGTATAAATTCCCTTATGCTAATTTGATCACATTGCTTCATGTAGATTTCCGTTTTGCACTAATTTTCAATAACAATTGTTTTTATGGGATGTTTTAAGTAAGGGAAGATCATGTATTTCTAAAATTGTTTTGTATTTAATTATATTTTTATCTCATCATTTTTAAAGACATGAAGCAAAGCTTACTGATACGTAGCAATCTCATTTATGATCGATTCAATTTGAAGTCTAAATATAAGGGATTTTATGAGGAAATTATAGAGTTAAACCTTATGAATAGATATAATTACCTTAAAATAGACCGTTTTTCAATGCCATATAAAATTAGAATCATATTCAATTTCTAGTGTATAATATTGGATAGTATGGATTCATTAACTAGAGCACATAAATAACAGCCTCAACAAACTTATTAAAATAGGTAATAGAGTCTAGAGGAAGGTTATGGAATCATTATAACGCTTAACTAGATAGAGAGTGTCAAAATATTTTATCCATGATGTCCAGATAAGATTGTACTCCCTCGTAAATAGAAACATAATTAGATAGGTAAGCTTTGGCATATCTCTTTTCATTAAAAGAGAGGAAAATATGAACCTTGTGAGGGACTACGGAGTTGAAAAATTTTGGGTTCAAGGGACTCTTAATGAACTCTCTAATGATTATGTGAGGAAATTACAAAGAGAATAGGAACAAATGGTATTTATAAAGCTATATTACTAGATAAAATGCCTTAAGGAGAATATATGTGTAGACTAAGGGAATGCACATGCTATGAAATATATGTAGTGTGAAACTAACTATGTAAACATAATTTCAATAGTTAGGTTACCAAAACAATGAAGCCTTCTCTACAAAAGAAACATGTAAAAGAATGTATGTATAAGAAATATAAGTAAGAATAGAAGCACCACCATATGCAATAGTGTCAATATTAGAATCAGGAGGAATAACTAAAGCATGACCAATAGGAGCATGAGATGTAGATGGACCAAGCTAGATGATAAAAGAGGAGGGAACTCATGGTCTCCCCTCGAATTATCTCTAGGAAATATCTCTCTTCTCTTTTCATTTGAGGTGACATGAAAAACCATTAACAATCTTCATCAATCATTATGAATGTGAACCCAATTGCTTCCCGAAGAAGCTAACATTGTGATGTTGAGTATATGTTATATTCTTTGCATGGGTGTGTGGGAGGTGTTCATGTTAGCCTACGCACCTGAAAATCCCTATCAGAACCTTCACAGAAACTTCCATTAGGTTGGAACTGATGTCGAAAATGGTCATCGGGCCATTTCCTACGCTAGTGTAGCGAGCCCAAGTTTTTTAGGCTATTTTTGGCTATTTTGGGGAATTTTCTAAAAATATTTAATTTAATCATCGTTAAGGGATTGGGGTATATTTTCTAATATGGGTTAACGTATAAGGGTATTGGAGGCTACATAATACCTATATTGTGTTGTAAGTTACTCATAATGATAATGAGAAAATAGGAGGTGTGGCTCCAAGGTTTGTTGGTTAGGCTTGGTTAAGGGTTTCCAGGGTAAATATCTATGTGTTATGTGTAAATGTTGTGGTGCAATCTTTATTTTGATGTAAAGAATCTGTATGCTTTTGTTCTCTGCACAAGTTTAAAACTTACATGTGATTGGATATCACTTTCCACTTATCGTTCAATGGATCCAAGTGGATATGTTATTCATCTTTACTTTCATCCTTAACTACATTTGAGGCTCAATCATTTCTTGCAGGGGCGTCAATTTTGGTAGGAAAGTGGTGCCAACAGTTTTAGTAGTTTCACGAATGTGAACCAGGGAAGATGTATTGATGCACCCCTTTTCGTTCCCTGTGGATTCATTGTAGCAAATAGGCTCATGTAATTTTGCATAAGTTGCAAATAATCTATAGAAAATAGATAGGTACCTAGTTTAGATCTAGATTATGTGCGAGTACAGTAGCTACTTGGTTGGTCAAGTTCTTGGGAGATGTTGCAATGCTCATAATAACTATATAAGTAGTTCATAAATATGGGTGTATAGGAACCTTCTCTTATGTGCTTAGGTTAGGAATATAAAACCTAGTAGCATTATCTTATAAATAAACCACGTGTGAATGGGATGATCTAGTTACATTGGGTAGTGTTTTTCTATATAAAGGGATTAGTATGCCATTTCTTGAAGGGTAGAGTGAGTTGTATAATACTAAATTAAGGTCAACATGATTCTCTCTATCTCAAATTTATAGAAAAATAGTTTGGGGTAAAGTTTCAAGGCCATAGATATAATACTAGAATTAACTCGATCCTCTTAAAATAGGATTACCTTTCAACATAGAGTCAAAGAAGACTCCCTAGATATCTATGAGGAGGAAAAGTAATCAATGGTATCTTCTATGATACAATCCACAACATTAAAGAATGAATCCATGGGTGTAGGATCCAATTCAATATGAGTATGGCATATTGTTGGTCCGATTTTCTAACTATGGCCAACTACGGAGAACTAGCCCACACAAGGCGCTTAACACAACCCCCGGTGTATTTGAAATAACTAAATCTCGCAGGAACAAAGACCACGCTGCCTATATGAGTTTGCTCTCAACAAGAGAGTCTCACAACTTAATGATATGCAATTTAAATAACTAATATGAAATAAATAACTAATTTATGACACACATTTCAATAGCTAAAAATACACATATTTAGCAGCTACTAAAACACAGATGTAGCAACTGCTAACCTGTAGCTTTCAAGCATGAAATCATAATTCTAATTTTAAAAAAAAACGAATTCTAATTAACATATTTCTAAAACTATCCCGATCATGACCAGATTTAAATAAGAACTAATTCTGATTGCATATACTTAATAATTTTATAACTGATTTTTTTAAACAAAATTAAAGTAAATACTAGTTCAATAAACACATCAATTTCTTTAAAAAGAAACAATAAAAACAATTATAATTAATCTTTGAACAAATTATTTATGTAATCAGAAACATGATCATTTCATGTAGCCAAATATGAAAATCTAAATGCAAACAAAAAAACGCATCGAGATAATCAAATTTAAATTGTAATTAATTATGCAAAATGTATAGAAAAATATTACATCATACAGTTGATTACAATTGACTACATGAAAATGATCATTGGTAAATCTCTGGCTTTCAATTATAGCTCTGTAAATCACCATAAAGGTCACTAGCGACCAATATTTAGCCTGTTGCATGCTAATTAATATGGCCGTAGCAGGCATGGTGCTCGTTGGATCTCAAGTAGCTACGGGCACAATCCCTGCGACCGCATTAATTGGCCTGCGGCAAGCGAAATAATTTTCACCAAGATCACTAACCAAGAAAAAAACTAATTGAAAGGCTTGAGATCCAACGGACACAATGCCTGCTAAGGCCGCATTAATTGGCCTGCAGCAAGCGAAATAATTTTCGCCAAGATCACTAGCGAAGAAAAAAACTGGTTAAAAGGGAGCGTCTCAATCTATGTCCAAAAGAAATTGTTACACAATAAAATACATAATGGCAGGAAGAAAATTCCTCCCCTCCACAGAGTGTGTCCCTTTCCTCTCCTCTCTTGACCATTCGAGCTTGTCTTTTCTAAGAAAAAATGAGGTTTATTTTTGGCAAAAAAACTGAGCGCAGAGAATCTTTGAATCAGTTAGCAATCTGGTGCAACCACCTCAATTAACCTTCTTTATTTTCATGGGACTTTGATCGTTCGCATTCTTGTGAAAATGTATTCAATGTGAAACGGTAATAGCCTCCATCATTCTGTGGAAAGATGTCAAGGTTTTTTTTTTATGGAAGGAACCATGCAATACATTTAAGCGCAACAGTAAACGGAGGAGATAAATTTTGCAGATATTGTGGAACTATGTGTAAGGTGAACCTTGGCCTTTCAATGAAATTTGCATTCCTCATGTTTCAGGATCTGGCTGAAAATATTTCATTGATCAGAGGTACGATAATCTCATCTCCAGGATTTGAGTTTTAATTTCATTCATGAAGGTTGTGTAGCAACTAGTAGAGAAAGAACTATCCTCGACCCCTTTTTTTTAAATGCGTTGGCAAACTCTTGTAAGAACACCTTAACATAAATTTCATGTGGTGTTCTTCTAAATTTAATTCCCCATTTCAAATCATAAACTACAATATTTTCAAACAAATGTTTAACCTCTTTTTATTAAAACTTTCATGCTTTCTGTGTTTTATGCCGTGGCTATGAGACTTTATTGAAAATAAAGTAGAGGAAATTTGAATTTAACTCACATGGGAAAAGAAAACGTGGATTTTCCTCCTTGTCAATTTTAAATTTCAATAAAAACCCAGAAGTGAATTACCATTCTTTTATTTGAAACATGATGTCATATCTCATTAATTTTATACGGGAGTAAGCTATCTACCCAACCATTTGCAGCAGGGCCCACTTGACTCCGTCTGGTAATAGATTACTATGTTATCTTCGGATGACAATAAGACCAAGAACAACAGATTCTGATTATTTTCTTGCATTTTCGTTGTAAATCAATTCTACAACAAACTATTCTTACACTCTTGTATAATGCAATAATGAAGAATACTAATTTACCAAATCAAATTGAATCTATATAGTGAACCGATCTAAACCTAATCTGAAATTGTGTTCTAAAAACTTGTGATTTGAAATTCAATTGTTATGGATTTGATAACGCCAATGTTCTGTGTATGCTAGTTTAAAACTTTAACCCCAATGATCATGAAGGATAAAGAATCCAAGGTTTAAACCTGGATAGGGTTCCATAAAACAAACAAAGGAGTTGATTAATTGTTACAAGGAAGTTGGTAAAACGTTCCAAGTTTTAGATCTTTCCAGTTATTTTTATGGAGTTGATTAAAATTATACAGTTCTAAACATACATTTGCAATTTTCATAAAAATTCCAATCAAAACTTACAATTTTAAACTTGCACTTAAAAAACAAGAATTTCCATGGCTAAATTTATGGCTGGATGAATTCGAGAGGGTAGTTGGTGTGAAAGTAGGTGTTGGAATCGGTTGTTCTTGGTCTCACAGAAAGGTAACGGAGTAAGCTATCACCCTACAGCGTAAGATGGGCCCGGTGCAAATGGTCAGGTAGATAGCTTACTCCTTTTATATGTATCAGTTTGCTTTGAAAACAAATAAAGTTGTGAATGTGTCTCATTAATCATAAAAATGGGAGTTATCAAAAACAAACAAATAAAGTTGTGAATGTATCTCATTAATCATTAAAGTTGTGAATGTATCTCATTAATCATGAAAATAGGAGTTATCAGTGAAGATTTATGAAAACATGCATAATTTGTAAAAGAGATAAGGTAGTGATGGACTTTCAATTATTGTGACTAAATTAACTATATTATTATGAATGTATCATTATCATAGTTTGAAATATGATTAGTATAGATCCAAATCTTAGGCTCTATCAAGTGCTAAGAGGGATCAAATCTTTGGAGGTGCAAACCTCTTCTTAAGTATTACACTCAACTATCAGCTTTGGTGTCATTAAGACCAAAAGACACATCTTTTTATTTAAGGTCGACATATAATATTTTTATTATTAATATTTAACACTATTTATGGCCGACATATGATTATTTTTTATTTTGTTAGGAAAAAACATTACAACATCTCCCCCATACATGGTTTTAAAACCATGTGCAAGGCCCTCCTAAAACCATGGGTTGTTTAGGAGGCCTTGCACATGGTTTTAAAACCATTTGCAAGGCCCTCCTAAACCATGTACAATAAAACCATGGGTTGTTTAGAAGGCCTTGCACATGGTTTTAAAACCATGTGCATGACCAACAATTTTTTGCGGATAATTCAATTTATTATTTTTTATTATTTTGTTAAGTAGGAACACTACAACATCTCCTCCATATTGTGTTGTTTTTTTGGACATTTTTTTTGGTGCATAATTAATTTTTTTATTTTTTATTGTTTTGTTAGGTAGGAACATTACAACATCTCCCCCATATTAGGTTTTTTTGGTGGCCGATATTTATTTTGGAAGATAATTAAAAAAATTCTTTTTTTATGGCCAACATTTACAAGAGAAACGTTACATAATGTTACAAGATCTCCCCCATACTAAATTGTAGAGTGCCTCTCGACGTAATAAATAACAAAGATAATGATTAAACCAGCGTAGATCCAAATCATAGGCTCTATCAAGCGCTGAGAGGGATCAAATATTCGAGGAAAGGTTTGCACCTAGGGATATTTGATCCCTCTTGGGGCTTGATAGAGCCTATGATTTGGATCTAGGCTGGTTATAGCTGCATATCAAAATATATTTGATAGAAAAAAAGTTAATATAAATTTGAATTCTCACAGGCCGCATATAAATTTCAATTTTCACAGCTCCATATAAATATATATATATGCTCAATTCATTGTTATTTATATTTGCAGCTACATATAAATATATATTTGATAGAAAAAAAAAAGTTAATATAAGTTTTAATTCTCAGAGCATACAAATTTGAATTCTCAAAACTGCATATAAATATATAAATATATATTTGAATAGGCAAAAAATTAATATAGATTTATCACATTATATAAATTTCAATTCTCACAAATACATATAAATATATATTTGATAGACAAAAAGTTAATATAAATTTTAATTCTCACAGCATATCAATTTCAATTATAGCTGGGTTTTAACAGTTATATATATATTTACAGTTGCATTTAATATCTGCTCAATTAAGATCATTTCCAGAGGTTATAGATAGAGTCACAAAACTCCATTATGCACAAGACCTGCAGAAGTACTCTAAACGATATATAATCTGGTTATTAAAAGAAGCTTTCATTTTATTAAACTGGCGAAAGATTATCCCTGGGCAGTTTAATCCGAGGGCAGAATTTTTATCTATGAATGGAAGATTATAACCAATGATGAAGGAAGGTTTCAACGCGTTGATTCTGGCACATTAGTATCAATTCATATTATCTTAAAATTATTATACTAGATTTGAGTTTCGTAACAGTACAATACAACTTTCTGGTAATTTGCCACAATTATAATGAGTTTGAGTTTAGAAAGTTTTTTAACAATTTTTTTAAAATAAACCAAATATTTTCTTTATTAAAATATGATAAACTAAAAATGTTATTAAACTTTAATCATCTATTAAAAACTCTTTTTCTATTCAACTTTAATATATCTATTCAAAACTATTCATCTGTAACTATAATATCTTCCTTTTTATACCAGAAGAAATATAAAACCAACCATTGCATCTGTAAGTTGTTGGAAACTTGAAGAATTGTCATGCATACTGTGTTAAAGAGAACCTCTGCATATGGGGCATGTTGTGTGAAGTTCCAGCCATTGGTCAATGCAGGCCACATGCAACATATGGCCACAAATGGGCAGCAGCCGCAGAACGTCCACTGACTCCTGGTAATCATCAAGACAAATGGTGCAGGAACGCATAATTTGCCCGGATACAGCTGATCGAAATTCGTCTATTAGTTTCTATGAATATATCATCTTGGGTCATGCTTCCAACGTTGCTTAGTGGATGCCCGTTGTGTACTATATGTCCTCCTCTCTGGATGTATGCATGACACCCACTTTGCCACCACATTGTATATTGTACTATATGTCCTCCTGGTTTGTGCATCGAGCTTGGTATCATTTATGACTTATCCATAGTACTGCCAGGCTCTTTCTCAAGAAGCTTAAATCCTCTTGCAAATGAAGAAAATATTCAAGGATGATCCCTATATCGCATTGGACAACTGGATGTTAGACTCTGCCAATGCGCCTTGCAACTGGGATGGAATCACCCTACAAGTATGGTCATCGAAATCACACTCGAAGAAAAATCTCTCAATGGCCCTCTCTACTACGGCCTATGCAATTTGCTGAGCTTGGAAAAGCTTCATATGGGTTTCAATGATTTGTATGGGATTCTGCCACCGCTTCTCATGAATTGCAGCAATCTCCAATCCCTTAACCTCACCACAAATTCTCTCTCCGACACTGTCAGACTTTTCAGTACTCAAGTCCTTGAAGATACTCGACCTCACGACCAACAACTTCACAAGCCAATTCCCTACTTCTCTCCCTGCTTTCTTTTTTCTTTGTGATGGATTCGGTGGATTCGCTGCTCTTTGAAAACATCTGTTGCAATTTTTTTCCTTGAAAGATATCGATATGAATACTATTCATATATATATACTTTTAATATATATAATTTAATATATAGCTGGCTGGGAGATGGCTGGGTGAGCATGCCCATTGATAGAGCATGCCCAGGAGATCGCCAGATGGAGCACATGCTAGTACGAGGAAGTCACAGAGTTATGGCTGCATTAGAGGTGGGGTTGAGGAGATATTAAGTATTGCATAAGGGTTGAGATATAATTGTTTTTATTTTTAATTTTTAATTTTGTTATTTTATAGCCAACTTAATGTCAGCCACTTAAACTTTCTATTTTTTTATAGCCGACATAACATTATGTAACGTTACAATGTTTTTATCCAAATTACATAGACACACTTTTATCTTGTAGAAAAGGAGTATATGGTTTAAAAAGTTTATCAAAATAAATATATTAAGAAAAAAATTATATATTAATAGGTCACAAACACCTTGTTTAAGTAAAGAATAAGAGTGAGACTTAAAAAAACAATTAAACTAAGGCTTATTAACACCCTTTATTTTTTTAGAATATGTTCTTTTAAGAATGAGACTTTTAAAAACAATTAAACTATGTTCAAAGTAAGGTTCATTAACAACTTTTATTTCTTTAGAATATGTTCTTAAAAGATGTAATGAAATTATATAAAATAAACCTTAACCAAATTATTTAAGTTTGTCCTTAAATTATAGAATTACACAAAGGACAAGTTTTTAATCAAATATCTAAGGCTAACAAAATTACATATACCATTCAAATTTGAGAACAAAGGGGCATGATTTCAATCTTTTATATGTACACTTTAAAAACCTAAATCAGATTCTCAAAATTGAGCTTTCAATTAAAACATGCAAATCCTCCAAAATACCCAAAAGCTCATAGATGCATTGAAGACCAAAAATTGACAAGAATGTTGAAAAGTCAAGATAATCCAATTCTTTCAAACGGAAGTATACAATCAACTCGGCTAAGGTCAATTGAGACTATGCAAGTGTAACTTAGCAACTAAGGACCAAGATAATAAAATGATCAAAATCACCAAATCCTCTTTCATGGAAACCAAGTCAAAGAACAAGCACTGCAGAAAGCGAAGGATTGAAGAAAGAAAACCAAGAAACCACCTACCAAAGCAAGGAATATAAGATGACGGAAAACAAAAAGAAGATACTTACAAAATTTTAATAGGGTCCATTTATTTTGCACAAATAAAGGGGATTTGTTGAAGTGCCAATACATACTATAGGATATCTTTTAATAATAAAGACATAAATAGTAAGATTCTAAGGTGGGTTTCTATGAGTAGGTTTAACACAAAAATGAGACAAAACAAGTAGGAATACAAGGCCTAACTAACTATCCAATTCAAAAATGAAATCCACTCTATCCCTAATAAAAATAGTGAATATTTTTATATGTATAATTAAGAAAGAAAAGGGCTATGAAAAAAAAGAGAACTAAGGAAAACTGGTAAAGGTAAACACATGATTTAAGAATACACTAACATCAACCTTGTAAGGTACATTTAGGTGAAACTATTATCCTTGAAATTCAACCTTAACCTTTTAAGGTACATTTAGGTGAAACTATTATCCTTGAAATTCTAAAGAATTGATTAAATCTCAATGGCATAAGGTAATAGTTAGGTTTACTAACTAGGTGTTGTACACACATAATAAAAGCACGTGGGTAGCAAGAGTCCTATGACAAAAAAAAATGGCTAAAATTCTAAAGAATTGATTAAATCTCAATGGCATAAGGTAATAGTTAGGTTTACTAACTAGGTGTTGTACACACATAATAAAAGCACGTGGGTAGCAAGAGTCCTATGACAAAAAAAACTGGCTAAAATGAAGATTTTATTATTTACTTTAGGTAATAAAAATTAGTAAGGTAATATGAGATAGACATGATTAAGTAACAAACGCTCTATATTAATAAAGGTTTACTTGCGATGAACAAATCTTGTAACCACAAGAGTACAAGGGAAATCGTGTAACCAATGGTGATGGAATCCATAGGTTGGATATATGTACAGTTTAGGGAATGCAATATGAGATAAATGAGCAACGCAAAGAGATAAGGTAGGTTATGCTCTAGAAGTTCATATTTTACACTCCTATATAAAATAACATATAATATATGTATGGTACAAATAGTGTGTAAAAAACCTTGTAGTCAAATAATAAGAATGGTTGGTTAAGAACCATAATCCATTATCAAAACTAAGATATTGCAATGAAAGAAGCATGTAGTAAAATCAATAACTTCAAAAAAGAAATAAAGTAAGTAGAATTCACATTTTATTTATATATAAGCTAAGAAGATTAATATAGTGATGCTTAGCAAGGCTTTCTTTACATGTAATTTTTTTTTTATCTTCTCATATTTTTATACATAAAACTTAATTAAAATATACTAAATTAAGTAAAAAAAAACTAACACCCATATGATGCAACCTATATTTATTGTAATAAAGGATTAGTACATAGTATTCAACCTTATACCATAAATAAATAATTAAAAATATACCACAAAATAATAAAGAACTAATGTCTCAATACCATAGTTTATTTATGTCATTGTATTATACCAAAGAAAGAAAACCCCAATGAAATATCCTAGAATGTCATAATTAGGATTAGAATGGGTCTCTCTCACAAGACTGGAGTCTACCATTTCTCAATAATTATAGGAAAAAGTGGAAATTATACTACATATGTACTCCCAACATTAATTGTCATCGATTAAATTTGAATCAATGCAAGAAATCAAAGTCGCATATACATATGGCTAGTACCCCCTTGATTGTTCCTCAACCACCCCTATGGTCATTTTACGATTTTGAGTTGTCAATACATTCTATTTTTCAAATTCCAAATCACTAATAGTGCATTGGTATACTAACATCCATCATCAGTATATTGTGATCCTTCCACAACCATGCATTGTGAGTCAAGACATTAAGATTATCGAAATTGTGTCGTTAAGGAGTCACAATACCAACGTTAGGATCCCATTATATCTACTCTCAAGGAAACATGTGGCATTACTTGGTGTTGGAACTATGTCAGTTGTATGTTGAAATATCAATGTTGAGTCCAAAAAAACATTTTTTGATGACTTGCCACATAGAAAAATAATAGTCTCTCAATTTTGATGATGAAACGATGCATCAAAGTTACGACACATGTTTTTTTTCATTTATCTATAATTATTTTCCCATGTTCTTACATCACAAGTGGTGTTGGTTTAACATCGAAAAAGGTACCCTTATGTACTAGTGGGATTCTAAATATATAGAACAATCCTTGAAATCATGATCCATGTAGAATTCACTCAATACAACCACATTTGGTTGGTGCCCCAATGGGGTCCTATTACATGGACCTATTTCTAATAACTTGTTGTTTCCCACAAAAGTTTTTCTTGGTATCACCTCCCCATCTCCCTTATCCTAAATTATGTTGGGGGAGTGTTATCACTCCATTTTTTTTCTCTTATGTAGATAAAGGGGTTTTTGTTGAAAACATCAGTTATGAATAGTTGTTGTAATCACTCGAATCTCTAAGTTACCAATAATACACATAAAGAGTTATATGATCATATAGAGACAAGAGACAAGGATAGTAGATTGAATAACAACTTTATATTACACAAAACATATATGGGTTCATACAAACATCAGACCGTACCAAGTTTGTATCTGGCTTAACAACCTATTATATATGATTACAAAACAATTATGAATAACTACTTGTCAGTTCAATCAACCGACATGACCTTTGGAGGTCGACTTAGCCTCTAATTAGTCGACTAACTAGTCTAGTCGGCTCACTGACTAGCTCCTCCAACATCTCCCCCAAGAACAAAATCTGTCTTCGTCCCGAAGAAACAAGGGAGGTAAAAACATCATGTCTGAAGTAGTTTTCTTCCAATTGCTCTATCTTCATGGGATGTGGATTCGAATGGATGGTCGTTTCGGTACACATATCTCCATAATGGCTTCTGCTGTAATAGCTAGTTGATGTTGAAATTTTGTCCAATTGTGGAGAGCATTCTGAATGTCAATGGTCAAGGTTGTAATGCTTGACAAAATTGACATATTCTCTTGTATTGGTAGGTCTGTGATATTGATCATGTCGATCCCCAACAGTTGAGTTTTTTCCTCTGCTATGTCGAGTAATCTTTTCATTCGTGGAAAATTTTTATCAATTGTGTCGAGGCTGGGTAGTGCCTGATTCATCCACTGATGTGCTTGTTTTTCCAATTTTTCAAGTTTTGTTGTCTCTAGTACAATCTGATTTTGTACTGTGCTCCTCATTGCTTCCTCCAAACCTTGTTGATTTTCTAATGATTTGATGTGTTCCCGAGTATCGCGAGCTTGCTGGAATACTTGGCCATAATAAGTATACCAGTTTCGCAGTACTTCTTATGTAGTGGTAAACTCATCCAAATGCTCCTGCGGTACCTAGTTGTGGGCTTCTAAAAATGTTGTGTACTATTGTCTCAGTAGCGCAGAAGTCTCTCCTTTTTGCTCATCTTTCTTGGTATGCATTTGTGTCTGAAGGTTTGACATGACGCTTTCCAACAACTGGTACGCTCTCTCCAATATTTTTTCGGTGTCGGTCTCTGTTATTCCTGGTAGAACTGTTTGTGTTAGATTCCTGCATTTGGTCAGGAATTCGACTTGTTCTGCTTGAAGTTTTTCTATATTTTCTCTTATATTTTGATTTCTTGTTGCATCCTCCTTATTGAGTGCTCCCAATAGTTGGTCCAGCTCTCCATCTCTAAGTTTTGGTGTGTCAACTGCAGTAGTCGACCCTAGTTGATGAAGGTGGATCACTGTCGGTACCTATTGTGTCTGCTTCTGTTCTCTTTTCTTCTTTTCTTTTCTTTGCTTTTGTGTTTAGAGTGATGGACCACCATTGGTCCTGTTGTACTGATGTTGTTTGTTGCTTCTCTATTTGTTTCTCTTCAATCGATGGATTTTCAGCCGATTGAACTTCTATTGTGGCTGGGTTAACTGGTTGAATTTCATGGGTGGGGCTTGTAGCTATTTCTACATCCCGTGGTGGTGAATATGGTGGTTCTGTATTGTGAGGGGACTCTAGTATTGGTGGTGGTGACGGTGATGGAGAATGGTCTGGAGTTAATAGAGTGTTCGAAAGGTTATTTGTTGGCATGGGATTTTCGACTTCCAGTTGCAAGTCGACAGGGTTGTCGATTTCTTCAGATTCCCTGGGGTTGGTGATTTCTTCATCTATTGTTGCTTGATAATTGCCTTCAAGATCAAATTTTCCCTCATATGCCTCATTAACTGGAGGTTTCCGGATATATGGTGTGAATGATGAGATTTGAGCCGCCACAACTACAGATGTTTTGTCAGGGTTTCAGATGAATGGGGATCTAATAAGTCCCACGACTTTTGGCTGTGGTGAGACTTGGTCGGTTTGTTGGGTGAGACTTTGTGGGGTACTAGAGCTAGACTCTGTGAGTTTATGGGTGGTTTTGATTTGTTGGGCATTGCGGAATAGAAATGGTAGGTTGTTGATCAATTTCAACAGTTCACATCTTTATCATTTTTTTCTTTGAGGGTTCCAGGGATTATATTCTTATAGATTGGTGATATGGCGATAGTCGAGTCTGACATTATTCTGGTTGGGGAAGGTCGTGGGGACTCTGGTGTCAAATCAATAGGACTTATTTTTGGGAGGGGTAGCCACTCTTACCTTTTTAGGTCTGCCTTGCTTCGCTCCTGACTTGATGAACTGTTTGAACTATTTTTCAACAGATACTTTGTTCAGTGCAGCATCCTCCAAAATGTCAACAATGGTAGAAAGTAATTCTTCTTCATCTTCTGACTCCTACGAAAGGATGATTTTGCGCTTCCCCTTTCCTTGTGCCTGATTCCCTTTCTTCTTTCTTGAAGTCGATATCTCGTTAGCTATTCTTTTCAGATTCTCCTTTGTCATGGCATACTCAGGTCTATCGGACTGAGTTTCTTCGTCTGTATGTTCTCCTCCATCCTCCTGTTATTGATTCGGGACAGTATTGTTCTATTATATCGGTACAATGGCTTGTTGTTCAGTTGGTACATTTTCAATCTAAAGATGATTTTTCTCTTCTGTCGGGATGTCTTTAGAAGTGAAGATACTGATATGAAGGTGAACTTCATAGTCTTCTTCCTTCTCTTGGTCAATCAACGGTTCAATGATAGAGTGGTTAATCTCTTTTGCACCCGCCGATATGGCTATTTTGGTTTTAGATTGATGGGATAATTCTTTGAAAAACTCCTCGACTATTGGATAGTATTCAAGAGGTTTTGCTTTTGTTGTGGAGCCTTGCGAATGCCCGACTGCAATGTAGTCAAGTTCCAGTTGGATATGTGTTGTTAGGGGCAAGAATTTTCGGATGTTTTGAGGGACCCCACATCTCGTTGTTTGGACTTTTAAATTTTGAAACCAATTTTCTAAGAACACTTTTCCTTCTTCTAGTTCCTGTGGATTTCTAGCCATTGAGAATGACTTGAAATGCCACATATGAAACCTGGTCGGTTCTAGGAACTGTTGATGTCCAACTGGACATAGGTGGTACATAGATATCCATATTATTAGTGACATAAATCTGATTATTGCACATGTTTCCTGGCATTTTTCGCAGATGGATTTGAGTATGTCGACCACATATTGAGCCCAGTAGTAAACTTTCCCTTATTTTGCAATACATTCAATGGCTTCCAACATGTCGAGTTTCAAATCACATCCTCGTCTCGTGATAGTCAAGCCTGTTGACATAATTTTGGCCACCATTTTGGGTGTGGAAGATTGAATTTATCTGACAATTAACCCTTTAGAGTTCTTTCCTCTCTGCATTCCTGTTAGTCTTTTAACAAGCCCTTCTTTGATACCTACAGGGATAGGTTTTCCTTTGTTGGAAATCCCGGTAAGTTTGTAGATGGTTTTAGCTGATATTTCCATCAGTTTGTCAAAGTAAAACTTCCCATGTGGTAACAGCTGATGATGAACTTGGCAATAGTTTCTTTTGTCCTGTCGAAACTCACCATGAGTGGTGCGTTCATATAGTTCATGATAGTGTTGTGGTTTATTTTCAAACCTTCCTCTATCATTTTTGTTTTCTCATAGGCCCATTTCTTGATCTCTGCCCAGTTTTGTGCCCACGAAGTTTCCAGTACTTTTTCCTTTTTTATATTTCCTAATCGTTTCACCAATGGGGTTGTAGCAGATTCCAAATCTTTTGCTTTGGCTGTCATGGCTCTGGTTTGTTTTGGGGCCATCTTGTCGGTTTCTAACTCAGCTTTCTTGGTAATTTTCTCTCAAAGGTCTGGTAAATCTGTCGCTCTAGTTCTTTGTAAAGTGGTATGAAATCTTCGTCTGACGTAGTATTTATAGGTGGGGCGGATGGAGATCTTGTTGATGGAGTTATTAATGGAAGATTTGATGGTAAAGGATGCTCTATTGAAGACTCTTTTAATGTGCTCTAGTTTTGGCGCTCCTTCTAACCATAGTCATGATGGGTTGATTGAACCTATTTATCCTCTTGTCGATGTCAATGGTATGGTCGGTATGTGGTATGTTGATGATGGAAATGTTGATTGTTATCAAATTGCATTCTACTACGTCTTTCTAGATTTCCTGTCATTTTGATCTTCTTTGATTCTTTTTGTTAGTTTTAGGTTTTTCTAGTTTTTATAAATTTTGTTAGTAGTTATGAAATTTTTTTCTCTTTTTTTTATTTTAAGATACCACTTTAGTCGAGCACCATTTACCAGTTTCTGAAATACTCTTCCTTGTAATGTTCTCAATCGGACTGATCTGTTGGCATTGATTTATTCCATGATATAGGGTCCCATCCACTCTGTGTGGAGTTTATTTGGTTTTCCTTTCACCCGATTGTTATACAGTGGTGCAAGATTTCCTACTGACAAATTTTTGTTTTTAATATTCCTATCGTGCCATGCTTTTTGTTGTTGTTTTTTAATTTCTTGATGTTGTATAGCCATAATTCGGTCTTCCTCTAGCTTATCTAATTGCATTAGTCGGACCTTCTTTGCTTATTCTATGTTAATATGTAATATGTCTACTATTGTCCTTGTCTGATGTCAAAAGTGTAGGGGGACAACTGCTTCTTGGCCATAGACTAGTCGAAATGGTGTTTGGTCGGTTGATCATTTATATGATGTTCAAAAAGCCCATAGGACAGCATGAATTTTTTCATCCCAGTCATCTTTATCAGTGTTACAGATTTTTGTTAGGCCTCTTAGGTTTTTATTAAATGCTTATATTGCCCCACTAGACTGAGGGTGATAAGCTGTACTTTGTTTATGGTCGATCTTGAATTGTTTTTTCAATGCTGCAATAGTTCTGTTAATAAAATGTGATCCTTGGTCGCTTATTAAGTTCAATGGACAACCAAATATAGTAATTATATTTTCATATATGAACTTGGCAGCCACTTCGCTAGAGCAGGTTTCGACAGGTTCTTCCTCTTCCCATTCAGTTACATATTCCACTGCTGTTATGATATATCATGCGTCTGCCCTTCTTGTTGGCACTGGAAATGGTCCAATAAAGTCAATAGCCCAAATTTCAAATGTAAGTCTTGGGTTTACCGAAATTAAATACATCTCAGTACTAGGTAGGGTTCGACCTAAGCGTTGACAGTGATCATATTTACTAACAAACTTTCAGCAATCTTTGTGTAGTGTCAGCCACCATAGTCCCGACTATTGGATATTTTTGGCTGTCATGTCCGACTGAAAATTTTCTCCAGTTGATCCATAGTGTGCTTCATGCATTATATTTTCTCTTTCATGTTCTAAGACACATCGACGGAGTACTTCATCCAAACCCATTTTATATAGGAATCCATTAATTAGAGTGTATGGTGCGGCATTCATTGCTATAATTTCTTTCTTTTTAGTGTTCATACATTCAGGTGCCTGACCATTCTCTAGAAATTGAGCTATTTCTTCTATTTTTGCTAGTACATATTCTATTCGAAATAGATGTGCGTCCAGAAGATCGTCTTCGACTCGTGCCGGTTCTTCTCCCATGTCGATTCTCGACAAGTGGTCAGGTTTGACATTTAGCTTCCCTGGTCGAACTACTACTTCGAACTCAAATTCTTGAAACAGTAACAACCAACGACATATTCTTCCATGATGTAATGATTTGTTTACCAACTATTTTAAAACTTGGTCATCTGTGTAGAATATGAAAGGATTAGCCAATAGGTAATGTTGATATTTCTGTAGTGTAAATACCATTCCTAATGCCTCTGATTCTGTCATTGAATAGTTACGTTCTACCTTGTTTAGTTTTCGACTGCTATACACAATTGGATATTCCATCCTGTCATCTCTAGGTTGTGTCAATATTGCACCTATTTCTATGCCTGATGCATCAATGTGGATGTGAAATTTGACTAACCAGTTTGGGTATCTGACAATGGGTGCTTCAACTAATTTTTTATTCAACGTGTCGAAGGAAGCATCGCATTCCTTAGTCCAGTTGTATTCTTGGTCTTCTTTCAATAGCTCTTCTAACGAGTACATCATATCTGAGTAGTGACAAGTGAATTTTCTATAATATCCCGTATGTCCCAATAATAATCTAACTTGTTTTGGGTTTACTAGGGGTTTTAGGTCTAGAATGATCTTTATTTTTGAAAAGTCTACTTTGATACCCTCCTTGCATACAATATGTCCTAATAAGATTCCAATGGGGTTCATAAAGATGCATTTCTTTATATTGAGTGAAAGTTGGATTTGTCGACATCTTTCCAACATTAGTCTTAGCCACTTGCCATTTTCTTGTATATGTATTCTTGAAATGCTTTGACCACTATCCTTGAGAATACAAATGGTGCATTCTTTATCCCAAATGGAATGACATTGTAAGAAAATGAACGGAATTCATAGACAAATGCCATCTTCTTCTGGTCTTCTTTAGCAATCAAGACTTGATTATATCTTGAGAATCCATCTATAAAAGAGTAACACTCGTGTCCTGCGACTTCATTTAAAATTTCATCTGTGAATGGAGTTGGAAATGGATATGTTAAGGTGACTTTATTTAATTCTCGGAAGTCGACACAGATTCTCAATTTTGTCAGATCGTGCTTTTTCGGTTGGACGACCATAGGGATTTCCCATTCCAATTGGTCGATCGGATATATGATCCCTGCTGCTAGCATGTTTTCAATGTTATATTTTTATCATTCAATATAGCATTATGATCTTAGGATCTTTAACTGAGATAATAACATGCACAAAAATAAAACACAAGAGACAAGAGACACAAATAATTTTCCTCGGGGAAACCATAAAGGATAAAACCCCACAACTTCCTCAGAGATAGAATCGGCACCAAAAGTAAAACCCGAAAACATAAAGATGATCTCCCGACAGCAGTAGTCTCTCTCCTATCCCAGCAACTTCTCCTCTCACTTATGCGCCCCAATGAGTGAATGTGTGTATGATAAATAGAGAGACTCACTCTCTATTTATATTCTTTCATTCACTTGAAACCCACTCCAACATGTCGGCCTCACTTAACAATTAATTACTAGAGCCGACATCTCTAGGAGTGTCTAATAACCCTAGTGCCCCACAACTTGTGGGGACTTTGCCTCCTCTGACCAATAAGGAGGTTTATCCTTAACACAATGGTGGGGACTATTTCCCCAACTTACAATAACTCACATAGGATCAACATATCTAGGATAGTCTAATGATACTAGGGCCCCACAACTGCGGGGACTTTAACCCTTGACCAATAGGAGGGTTACCCACAATGACTTGACATGACTTGTTTATATTATAGAAACTTCCTAGAATAAACATCGGGGTATGACATGACTCAAATACATTACATACACATCCCAAAATAAACATCGGGGTACAATACATAATATATACGGATGAATACATTCTGAAGTTACAATTACATCAACACTCCCTCTTAACTAGGAAGGTATTCTCTCGACACAATTTATCAGCACAAGTCTTCTTCTCTGTATCATCTGGATCATCATCTAGTCCTTGTCATCTTTACCTTCAAGTCATCTCCATCTTCAAGTCATCTTCATCAGTGAATCTGGATCATCATCACTGGATCTGGATCATTACTCGATCTGGATCACCATCATTGGATCTAGATCATCACTCGATCTGGATCACCATCACTAGATCTGGATCATCACTTGATCTGCATCATCACCACTGGATCTAGATCATCACTCGATCTGGATCATATCTAGTCTGGAACATCTCTTTTGGATCATCATCATAGGTGTTATCTCTCGATTCTTCTCGTCATAGAAATTTCTATAGAGCCAGCCCTTTTTCATGCTGGTTGTAGGCCTAGCCTCCATGTAGGTCTTCTTCTACCACTTATATCTGAGCCTAAGTCAAAATGGCCTGCCCAGCACTTACATCTGATCATGTAGGAACCAATCCTATAATCATATCAGAAAGGCACGCCCAACACTCACATCTGACCATGTGGGAACACCTCCCACAACCCTCTCAGAAAGGCCCAGCACTCACATTTGTCAACCAATGTCAGAAAGGATTAGCACTTACACTCGGCCATGTGAGGAACCAATCCTCCATGCCGAAAGGCTGTGCACTTACATCTAACAACCAATGTCAGAAAGGCTCAGCACTTATATTCGACCATGCAAAGAACCAATCCTTCATGACGAAAGGGCTCTGCACTTACATCTGACAACCAATGTCAGAAGGGCTTGCACTCACATCTGATCTTGTAGGAACCAATTCTACAGTCATATCATAATGGCCCATAGTCCCAGACTGAGCTACCTAGTAACTAACCAAGTTCCTCCATTCCAAGAATGGAAACAACCCTTATATCTGATCAAGTGGGAACCAATCCCTCAATCACATCAGAATGGCCATGCGCTCACATATGATCATGTAATACTACATCTTACAATCATATTAGAAAGGCCCTCAATCCTAGACCAAGTATTCCAAGTAACTGACCAGGCACCACCATTCCAAGAATGGCATTCAGCGCTTATATATGATCATGTAGGAACCAATCCTACAGTCACATCAGAATGGCTCAGTACTCATATCTAACATGGAAGGAACCAATAATCTCACCGTGACAGAATGGATCAGCCCTCACATCTGACCATGGAAGGAACTAATCCTCTCACCATGTCAAAATGGCTCTAGGTCTCATCATTTCCCCTTGGACGGAACCTCAATCTGGAGAACACCAAGATTCTCCCTGAAGTATTCAAACTTCACCTTAGCCAATGGCTTTGTCAACACATTAGCTATATTTTCATCTGTCGCAACATACTGGAGCTTCACTGCTCCCCTCTGCACCATATCCCTGATATAGTGATACTTGATCTTGATATGCTTCAACTTTTCATGGAACATCGAGTTCTCCGGCAACTTCACACAACTCTAGTTGTTGCAATGTATACAAGTAGCATCAACTAGAGATCAAATAAATCAGACAGTAGCTTCCTCAGCCATACTGCCTCACCACTAGCTGAACAAGCTACAACATACTCTGCTTCAGCTGTACTCAGTGCCACATAGGACTGCTTCCTGCTGAACCAAGAGATCACACCTGATCCCATACTGAAGAAATATTATGAAATGTTCTTCCTATCGATGGCACTGCCCAATCTAAATCAACATAACCTTCCAGGTTAATCTTCTGATTCATATCATACTTGAGCCCATACTCAACTGTACCCTTTGCAACCATCAAGTGAACATGTCTCAATGTGTTCACAACAAAGCAAATATCAGGTCTTGTATCCATCAGGTACATCAATGAACAAATCATCTGATGATATATCATGGCATCAATCAACTCTAATGAAGCAACAATCAATAGCTTTAGGTTCAATGCCATAGGTGTGGTCATGCAGTCCATCATCCTGAACCTATTCAAGATCTCTACTACATACTTCCCTTGTCCACACCTCCATGCCTAGAACGTAGTGCATCGACACATAACAGGAGCATCACTGGTCTTCCACCTTCAACCTTGAAGCAAGGGTTGGAATCCGCTTTACTCTCGGTAAATCCTATAGTCATCAGTAATCTATCCATCCTATCGTACCATGTCGAACCTTAGGATCTTCTGCAGTCACTCCCTCTGAAGCATCATGCTCCCTTTGTCTTCCATACTCTATGCATTGAAACATTCTATACTAGAGTGACAAGTAGCTTCCTCTTCTACTAATATTCTATGTATCCATCTAGGGTCACTGGATACCAAGATCCTCTATCTTTGAAAGCGTTCTTCTCACACCCATCTGTGAGCTTGTCATCCTTTATCAACCTTGTAGCAAAGGTTTAGATCTTCATCAAGCTCATCATGTATGTGTTATCCCATGGGTGTCTTCTGAACTCGTACAAGGCCTTGTTTTATTTGCACACATGATTCTACCTGTCATGTGTCTCAACTCCCATTGGCTGCAAATGTCTCTTTGTAGTCTATGCCTTGTATCCCACGATGTTTCCATCTACTGCATGATGGAACTACGAACTTTCCTTCATGTATCAATACTACATCCTAGCCATCATTCTTCTTGACCTAGTCTTCCCCTTCTTCTTGGTTACTTCTTCATGGCTAGAAGGTTCTGCATCAATGATGTCGCTGCATTCGTCATATTATTCTTCATTTTGAAATGTCGTCACTTGTTCTTCGGAACAAGTCTCATCCTTCTTTGCTTGTAGGCAATTATGTACGTGATCTTTCCTACAAGTCAAATGCATTAGCTGTATGGTTAGAAACATTTCATAACGGCAAATTCTTATGCATAAATATATGATCATGCAACTACTTTAGCCAATACAACATTCATCCATATCTCACGGAAACGTTTCTAGATTCCTTCCATCTCTACCAGGACAACATTGAGATTGTGCACTAATCTAGTATGTTAGCAAAGAGGTTTCATTCTAGATAAGTAGCAATGGAGAGTTGTATAGCACCATGATCTACTTACCTGTCATTAATGCAAACATTTTATCATGCATAATACATTAACTGAATATAAACAAATGCATAACAAAACAATATCATGAAATGACAATTGAATACTTATCTTTATTTGTTTTGTGGGTATACTCCTTCTTGAGCCTTCAACTTCATCGTCTTCTTCATTCATAATAGCATCGTTTCTTATCCAAATGCTAAGGTGGATAAGAGGTTCTTCAAGAGTTGAGATATTCATATTCCTCATTGGTTGAGGGATCTTCTTTGGATGGTATGAGCTTGATCTTAAGTTGCTCCCATCTTCTCTTCTCTTATTATGAGTCAAGCTTCTTCTTCTTACCAGAGTCTGTTGAAAGTAATCACTTCCTTCTGGCACACATTCCTTGCATGAATGAATCCCATGATCCTAGGAGACCATTCAAGGTGGCTATCACCACTTCTGCATTCTCCACTTCTTCTTCTACTACTACAAGTTGTTCTTTGATTTGAGAGACCCTCGTAAAGTATGACTGTATGGTCTCTGCATTCTGGATCTTCACATTCTTCAACTGTTTTCTCAAGGTCATATTCTGATTTATGTTCTTCGCTTAAAATATCTTGGTCAAGGAATCAAACATCTCTTTCAGTGTATTTAGGGTAGACACTTGTGGTACAAGTTGATCCGTGACTGAATCAGCAATGATCTTCTTGGCCTTGACCAAGTTCTTCTTGTGTAAGGCTTTTAGCCTCATCTCCCTCTAGAACTGAAACCTCTCTACTTATGTAGGTGTCCAATTCATTTTCATCAGAGAGATCATATACTTCCATGCTTGGGATTTTTCAACTTCACCAAGCTTATCATCAAGCTAATGTGATAGATCACTTTGAAATGAGAACCTCAAATGAAAATAGCAAAAGATTAGATCTTATCGATTTGAGGTGTCCATCCTGGTTCCAAAGCTGGCTAATCTAGGGTTTGTCAGAGAAACCTGAATTTTCAAAACTTGGAATCCTTCAGATCTGATTGGATAGAAAGATAGATATCTTCAAATTTATTTGTCCAATGTACTCCTTTTCTGAAAACAGTGGAGGGAAGCTCCTGGAACAGGAAGCCCTAGTTTTCCAATTTCTTTTGCAGAAATGTCTGCTACTGTTTCTGTGATATCTTTGAAATTACTGCTCCTCAGTGTCTAAAAATTTGTACTGAGGTATACCCACATGTTCTTGTTCCAACAACATAGTTTCATCAGAATTGGTTTCACCAATTAGGACTTATGATCATTTTCCCAAGGTGACCTGTTACAGGACTGTTCAAAACAGCGAATTTGTATGGACTTCCACGTGTCCCTAGTTCATCTTCTAAGTCTGAAACTCAGACCACAGAAATTAAAGTCTGTGCCCTTTCTGGAACATCTTTAGAAATTTCATTTGGACCTTTGTATCCCAAGATATATCAATTATCCCCAGGTTTCCTGTTTAAGGATGAATTCTGGAAAAGACTGGAACCCTAACTTGGAGGGATCATATCTCCCAGAATATAGAGAATCTGAGGTAGAATTTTGGACACAGTGTAAATCCAGATTTTAGCTTTGGCCTCTACAATTTTCAGCTCCTTATCCTTCACCAATATCAAGATATAGCAAATGTACCAAAACTTATCAGTTTTAGTATTTAGGGTTATTCCAGCTCGGGGTCAAACTAGGGTTTGACTTTCCCGGAGTTTCACCCAACCAAAAATATTGATCCAGGTCTCTAAACTTCGATTTTGATGAGGAGAGAAATCCCATGCCAGACTCACTCAAAAATTCCTCTTCTGCAAGAATCCCTAATTTCCTGCACCAAAATTGAAAATGCTCGGAATCGAATTCTGCTTCGACAAAAAGATGTGCCCTTCAATGGAGAGTCAGCCTAGCATGCTTTTGCTGATGGATTGTGGAGAGATACCCAAAAATTAAGAATCCCTAGATTTTGTAGCTACATAATGTCTTCTTCTCAGTTTAGCTCTGATACCATGTTAGATTTTTATCATTCAAGCTAGCAATATGATCTTAGGATCTTTAACTGAGAGAAAAACATGCACAGCAATAAAACACAAGAGACAAGAGACACAAAGAATTTTCCTCAGGGAAACCATAAAGGAGAAAATTCCGCAACTTCCTAAGAGATAGAATCAGCACCAAAAGTAAAACCCGAAAACATAAAGATGATCTCCTGATAGCAGTAGTCTCTCTCTTGCCCCAGCAACTTCTCCTCTCACTCATGCACCCCAATGAGTGAATGTGTGTGTGTGATAAATAGAGAGACTCACTCTCTATTTATATTCTTTCGTTCACTTGAAACCCACTCCAACATGTCAGCCTCACTTAACAATTAATTACTAGAGACGACATCTCTAGGAGTGTCTAATAAACCTAGTGCCCCACAACTTGTGGGGACTTTGCCTCCTCCGACCAATAAGGAGGTTTATCCTTAACATAATGGTGGGGACTATTGCCCCAACTTACAATGACTCACCTAGGGTTTACATCTCTAGGATAGTCTAATAACCCTAGGGCCCCACAACTTCGGGGACTTTAACCCTTGACCAATAGGAGGGTTACCCACAATGACTTGACATGACTTGTTTATATTATAGAAACTTTCCGGAATAAACATCAGGATATGACATGACTCAAATACATTATAGACACATCCCAGAATAAACATCGGGGTACAATACATAAGATATATGGATGAATACATTCCGAAGTTACAATTACATCAACAGTCAATCTCCTTTTTCACTATTTATTTGTATTTGTGAGATAATTTCTAAGGTCTTTTCTTAATTGGTCTTGCATCAATTTTTATGTCTATTTTCACTTCACCCATCTCTTGTACTAATCCTTTAAGGTATTTATAATCTCTGGCAAAGACATCTTGAAATTCCTTAAGTAGGTTAACTATTTCGGTTGTTTGTTCATCGTCCCAATAATCACCTATTCGTTCCTTTTTTGGTCGATTATCATTAGAGATGTCGACTTCTTTGGTTTTAAATTTCGTGTCCATCCATTCTGGTGCCTTGCTTTCATTTATTTGTTGACTTCCTTCTTTAAAATGTGCAAATGATGTCGGGAAGTCTGTTGCTGACATCCTATCAGTATCTTCTATGTTGGTCGATTCAACTTTGAGTATTGTTTTAATTGGTTTTACTATTTTTGGATGATCAGATTTCCACTGAAAGCTTTTCCCCTATGTGTGCTCATTCTCCAGTCGAAGTCTTGTCGATTATGGTATTCTATTCGATCGAATGTTATTATGAGATGCTTTCATTCGGTTATGGTTTTGTGTCGAAGTATGATGAGCAGTCGATTGTATAAATGTTTTTATTTGTTCTATTGCTTTGACCATATTGTCATCTTCTGATATGAATCTAAAGTCTTTAATGAAATTTTCCTTTAAGGTCCTGCCATGTGAATGTTTCACCTTGAGCTTCTTATATCTTATACCATTTGTTTGGTAAGTCATCAAGTGTGGATGGAAATAAGTGTGGCCATGTTCATTCGTCTTTGTATCCAAGTCTTCTTCATTCCCTTTCGCATATACTTATATGATTTTCAGGGTTTTGTCCTTGTGTGAAGACTGGTATTTGTGCCTATTTAGTTAGCTTCCTTCTATTGAATCTCTTGACGAAGTATGTCGAAGTTGTTGTCCATGTTTGTAGCCTTGACTAATGGGTATTCCACCATCGAGCAACTTGACATGTAAACATCTCAACCATGCTTTGTAGTAGGCCATGCTCTCCTAAGTTTTTAGAAACTTGTTCGATATGGAGTATGGGTGACTCTCTTTCTTTGTACCGAATAGGCTTTTTATTTTCTATTTTAATCGGTGCTAAATAAGGGTATTCCCTAATTTTTCTTTCAAATATCTTTGGGATTATGGACACCGAAAATCATTGTCGATTCATTTTCTTTGATATGGCTTGGATAGTCCAACATCCTCGTGCTTGAGTTTCATAATTTTCTATCTCCCAACCGTATAATTCTGCATCTAAATTATATCCAACTGAGTCTTGGTTCCCTAAGTGAAGTTCCCCATAGATGTTTGGATCAATATAGTCTTCATTATTTTGGATTTTCTAGAGTTGTCGAACGTCAACTTCTTCATCTATCGGTTCAGTCCAAGGTTCACCTTGAGAAGGGTGAATGGGGATAATAACTTTTTGTCCATTTCCTTTGAGATTTATCCTCTCTTTTTCTAACGAGGTCGATGCTTTCATCTTTCGACCCCATGGTCGGCCCACCAAGGCTGGGAAAGAACCGGATCCTTCTTTCAGATCAATGATTTCAAAATCGACTTTTGTGGTGATTCCTTTAATAGTTTTGTCGACATTGCACCATACGTCGATAGGTTCGATCAGTCCTTGATCTGCTAATTTTAGATATATGCCTGACTCGTTTAGTCAAGGTTTTCCTAGTTGTTCCCATGTGTCTCATTTCATAAAATTTACTTGGGATCCAAAGTCAAGAACGACTTGTCGAACGTGATATCCCTCAATTTCCAGGTCGACAAGTGGATCGACATCGCTCTTATCTTTTTTATTAAGGCTGCATATGTTTTTAGTTTGTTTCTCCATTATAGGCTTGTTCTTAATATTATATAACAGATCAATAAATTGTGCTACTGATTTGTCATTATGTATTAAGTTAAGTAGTTCTTGTGAGATATCTTGTCGACTGTTATTAATTTATTCTTGTCGGGCGAACTCTTGGAACATGTTTGATGCATCATTGTACAAATGTTTTTTATTTATGGGATTAGGATAATCATCTTTGTTTTTTATTTTATTTATGTGTGGATTATCATTACCAGTCTTTGTTCGTTGTCTAGTGACTACATGTAAATTCATTGTAGAAATTATATCACATTTCTTAACACATGATAAGACATTAACATTTTTCTTCTTATTGATTTTGTCAAGTATAGTGGAACAATCCTCTAGTGAGTGATCGCCCACTCCACAACTAGTACAAAATTTTAGATCGGTCCAATATTTATACGGACAGTCTGCGTAGCAGTGGCCTTCTTTATAGCATGTAAAACACTAGATGGGACACCGTGGTCTATTGTCCCGATTTCCATCGAATCGGCCTTGACCTCCAAATCCTTCAAGACGATTGTCATACCAGTGCTCGTATCTTTGACCTTCATAGCGTTGGTTACTTTGTTCATTTTGTTCATTGTTCCTCAGGATATTATCATTGTTTTGAGAAACAAGGTTTGTATGGTAGACTGCATGGTAATTTTGTCGATTCTTTAGGTTCAAATGGCAATCGATTATTGCATGAATTTTTACCTCACAGATCACACACCATGAAGCTTTTCCATTTTTCATGTTGTAAGGATAGTCCTTCGTCGTGACTGATCCATGCTCCTGGAAAATGTCACAAAGACATTTCATTTGAACAAAATGAACATTTTGTCGATTGAATTCTTGTCAATAGTTGTCTTTGGTATGTCTGGCCGTCAAGTAGGTTGTGCACCAGATTTCTTGACCTTTGAGTTTCAGTTCTCTTAATGATTTTTTCATGATTTCTAATTGTTCCTCAATGCGGTTGTCGACAGGATGTGTTGGATAGTCATCGTCCATCTCGACCTGCAGTGATTTCGTCAACGCTTCTTCATATGATTTGAATATGTCCAAACTGATATGTCTTCGGATGTTCTGTACAAGTCCTGCAAGAAACCATTGAATTAAAATTTGTTCATCAATATTATAGTCCAATTGGGTCAATAGGTCCTTCCATCACTTGTCATAGTCCCGAGGAGTTCCTGTGGTTTTCTAAACAGTTGTTTTCAACTTTTTTGTCACGAGATGATTAGCATCTGGTGTTTTGAAGAAGGATAAGAACTATTGCTTAATTTCTACCTTGGTTTTGTTAGGTGTCTTCTCGGTATATGTCATATACCAAATTACTTTCCTCTTTCCTAAGGCACCAGCAAACTGCACCATCTGTTTGTCTTCACTAGTTACAGCGTTAGCCTCCCATGTCAATTCACAAACGAACCAATGTCATCTAGGATCCTCATCACCCTCATAGAGGGGGATGTGTGTTGCGCCATGACCCATTTCAATGGCATCGGCGTCGGCGTTTGCTTTAGGTGGGGGTGGGGGTGGTGGGATATTCTTTGCATCTCTGTGTTGGTCATAGCTAGTTTCGACAAAAATCTCATTCCCGTCATAAGTTTTATTTGTTGGCTCTTTCTCGACAAGTAGTCGGATCAGTTCGACTTCTTTTGCCGAAGTCCAAGATAACTGTTGTAGCTCAGATATTCTCCTATGTGGCTCTGACTGTTCTGTGTTTTCTGAAGTTGTGTTTGGTAGGCGGGGTGCTCCTTCATTTCCTGGGTAGAGTAGGTTGATACTTCGTTTGGATGGGTACGCTTGGAACGTGACTAGTTTCCTTCCTTAGTTCGACGAATTACCAAATGATTGACTTCATTTCCTTCACCGTCTAGTAGAATCCATATGTCAAAATCACCAGCTCATATCCTTAGGTATTCTTTGAAAATGGTCTACACACGGGCACTCAGGTTCGAATTAACTGGAGATAGAGGTCTTACTTCCTAGGGTATCTCAATATGGAGAGCTTCATGCTTCTCTATCCATAAATCTTCTTCCATCGGTAACACTTCTTCTTCATCTACGCCTTCTTCCTGTCGGTCATGACCCGATTCTGGTGGATGTCTTTCATGTTCAGTCACGCTAGTATTCATTCCTCTCTGCAGTGCAATGGCATGCTCTCTTCGTTCCTCCCTTCTCTGTTGCCTCTTATCTCTCTCTATTCTCCACAAATATGGAGTGCTTTTGTGAGTCACCATCCGAATTATTTCTTTCTTAGCCCAATTGTTCATTGTTGGTGGTTCCTTCTGATGTCGACTAGAATCCTTCTACTCCACCTTGACACATGACCAGCTACCCCCCCATAGCCTACCCGACGCTTTAGTAAGACCGGATAGTTCTATCTATTTGTTCAATAAGTACTCCCACTCCCTTTAGGCAATGAACTTCTCCCATGCTCTCTGCTTCTACGCCCAGTTGGTATTTGGTGGCGGTTCGATCAGTGATGGATGTGGTTCAAATATATGCCCTACTCCTCTGTCAATTATGAATCTAAACAAAAGGGTCAGTAGTGAACAAAGGAACTGCTCGATAAAGTCGGTATAGAACCTCTTTTCAATAATTTCAACCGAAACTCTCTCTTCTACAGCATGTTCTTGATAGAAATCGTCTGTGATTTTCTCAAACCACTCTGACAGGTTTGTTCATCCTCCTCTTATCATTTTTTGGAGAAACTCATGTTCCTTAGTGTCTACCGGATTTTTCATCCAGTAATTTCCTCAGAAACTGAGGCACCGATTCTACAAACTTTTCATGTGTTTCAGTGAAGAATTTCTCCTTTGCCTGGGCAATAGCCATCTTGTTTCTCCAAGCGTAGTTCTGCAAATAGTTTTTGATTTTACTCCCCCACCAGTCCTTAATCTCTTGCTCTGAGATCATATGCTAATGGTCATTTCATTCGTATGTGTACTACTGACAACGAAACCAACGTTGTAATCACTCAGATCCCTAAGTTACTAATAATACACATAAAGAGTCATATGATCATACAGAGAAAAGAGACAAGGATAGTAGATTGAATAACACCTTTATATTACACAAAACACATATGGGTTCATACAAACATCAAACCAAACCAAGTTCGCATTTGGTTCAACATCCTATTATATATGATTACAAAATAGTTATGAATAACTACTTGTCGGTTCAGTCAACCTACACGACCTTTGGAGGTCAACTTAGCCTCTAATTAGTCAACTCACCGACTAGATCCTCCAACAATAGTTACCAAAAAAATTAATGAAATGAAGCACTAAACATGACAAATACCTTAGTCATTTATCGAGAACAAAATTCAAATCATGTAGTTGAACAAACTTATGGATATGTGGCGCATCAGTTATATGGGATGCAAAAGGTGTATGAATAATCCTTTGATATCGATGTAATATATTGTGTGGTACCAATTAGTCAATTTATGAGATATGTTTCCATGCACACTTAAAGCTAGGAATATTTCAAAAGCTCTAGTTTTCTAGTACTTATGTATACTGAAGTTATTAAGGTAATTGCATGGCCTAACTTGAGAAACATATTGACTACCCACATATGTTAGAATATGTAATTATGACTCGTGTGGTATTGTTGGTAAAATATTATAAAAGGCATAAAATAACTCTAATATTATAAAATAGAGTTATCCCACATGCATCATGTAATTAAATCTCTTATAACCATTCTTTATATAAGAGAGGTGGAAAGTTATTTACACCACATGTCTTATGGGATGTAAATATTCTTCAGTTCTAAAAGTAGGTTATAATAAATATTATGAGCAATATTGATCAAATTATGGTCATTTTAAAGATTCATCTTTGGTAAGAAGTATTTGATTTTTTAATCTCTTATATTGAAACTCTTGTCATGAGCTTCTCGTTCTCTTTGAATTGGGGTTTTTGTTCTTATTTTATTCATCATGTTTATATAGGTTGTCTTGTTCTTGTTTTACTTGTTTATAACCTTATTGTGTGGAATATGTTTTTTAAATTTTTCAGGGGCATGGTTCTCTAGTATGGTAATGGTGACATCAACAAATGAACCTATTGATGTAGGGGCATCCATGCCCAAGACAAATCGTCAAAAATAGACAACTGAAGTGCCTAAACAACAGTTGATGACCTCCAATGCAATGAGAAAAAATTCGTTAGGGGAAAGGATCAGAATGTTAGAACAATTTACCCATTTAGACCTTAGGATATGAATTTTTTTCCTCATATGTGTTTTGGACCTTGGTCGTTAAACTCCTAGACCTAGTTTGTCCACATATTGGTGGTTAGATCACTCATGCGCCCTATTTCCCTATTTCATGGATTCAATGCGCCCCTTTAATGCATTAATGATAGTAAGGCACCCTCTTTACTTGATTTGGGGTATAAGGATGGACCAAGGGTGCTCATGCATTGTATTTGGTAATTTGGTCAACCTGGGGCATTAATGGTCACCTCCATGCACCCACTACTTCCTAATTTCACTCCTAGATATACTCCATGCCACTATTTGATCCACTCATAGTCTAATGCATGTCTATCAGCCCATTCATGACCACTAGCTAGGAGTTGGGGTGAAACTTGTCATACTTGGGGGCAAGTGGGCAAGTTGTTCCAATATAAGCCTTCCATTGTGAGATACTCAAATCACCTCTAAGCCTCTCGATTTTGTCTCTTGAGAGCATATATATAGTGTACTCAATATATTGAATAATATGCAATGGAATATCAATCCACTTGATTGTTTTACTCTTATGTTCTACTTAATGTTTTCTTCATATTTCTTCTATTTTCCTGTCTATCTTTGGCGAATTCTAAGTGAAGCTTTCTCTAGTATTATAGATCCACCTATGACAGAATATAGAATTCGACATGGTATCAAAGTGTCATAAGAGATTCTAGTATTTCTTCCAAAATATATTTCCAAGTATTTTTTTTGCAAGTGCCTATAACAGCTTCATGGATTCGAAAGCAGTTCCTCTCCTCACTCCATTCAACTATTCTAAGTAGAAGCCTAAAATGTGTGCATATCTCAAGAGAAAATGTCTCCATGATTTGTCCATTGGTGTTGTGAGCGAACCATAATCCTATGAAGTGAAGTGTGATTGGATTAACTATTGTGATATATCCTATGGAACTATGTGTCTGGATATACCTCCTAGAATGTACTATCTCATTGATGTTTCTAAGTATCCATTCAAACTTTATAGAAATCTAGATAAATCTCTTGGCATGCAAAAAGAAGATATCAGCTATATGGAGAGCAATAAAATGGACACCTCCTCAAGTGCTTTCCCTCATAATATCTTTGCCTCATGTATTTCTCAAGAAGTTGTTCAAAATCAAGAAGAAGAAGAAGATAGAGATTCAACAAATGATCCAGCTCAACTTTCTTCCTCTATGGCTTATTCTCTTTGTCAAGAATTTGATTTCATGAAGATAACATACGAGTTGCTGCCATCAATATCGTTGAAGGGATGTCTCATATATTTTGAGGAATAAGGTTTTTTAAAGGGAATTTATCAAGATACATAATTGTCCATAATGTCACAAAAGGAAAAATGGTGTCTGCAACTAGAAAAAGGGATAAGATCGAGTATCTTAACATATAGGGATAAGTTGTAAAAAAATATGCTATGACATATTACCCTAATGTGTGATGTTAGAGGGGCATACAATGGCTGAAATACATTACATCCTGAGTGCATAAAGTAACCCGAAAAAATTTCATAGTCATCATCCATAGGTGGTAACAGCAATCAACCAAGTAAGAACTCTCTTCTCGAAGCAGTCATACCCATGCTCAAGAGTAACAAAATTATAGCCATCGGATCAAGTACTGTGTGGATCCGTGAAGTATATAAAAGAAGTGATCATGGCCACAAAAATACAAAAGTGGATTCATTTCAAAAGATATATTATATCCACAAAGCTACAAAAGTGGATCTATGTCTAAAGAGAGATCACAACCACAAAAATACGAAGTGGATCTGCATCTCAGAATCAAATGAAGATATCTGGAAAAAGTGAAAAGAACAATCTCCACAAGAATCAATGCCAAAATATGAGTGGAAATATAATGCAACCCGAGTCATAGAAAAAATGATGTGAAGCTATATACGGACTCGAGGTATTCAAACCAACGGACACTGGTACATGTCTAAACTATGTAAACAAATGTCCTGAAGTCGAACATAGTAAGACACCTTGTGATTATCGGTCATTAATGTAAATTCTTTAACACATGCGAGCCAAGTCACTAATAATGATAATGAGTGGCAAGGTACCTAGTACAATCTAATAGATGTGAATAAATGTGTTGAATTCGATGGGAATCAATCTGCTGGAAGGAGGGAATTAAGGAATCCCACATTATCCAAAATGAGGGAGTATAAGAAGGACACATATTTGGTGGAACAAATGATAAATCTGAGACGTAATTGATATGGGAAGGCTGACAAAGAAAAGTCAGGAAAGTTCTGAGGGTTATCGAAATCAAGTAAAAAATTCCTTTGAACAACATCATGACACAAATGTGACTAAGGTAGCATAGACTCAAAAAGGAACATAACATTCGTCAATGATGTATGAGACATCAAATACAACTCCATAGTGACATGTGTTGGAACATTTAAATCTATCTAGACTACAGCCATACATCAATATTTGTTGTCATGCACAATATTTGATCTCCCTCCCACCTAGACTATAATATTGACCCCTAGTGCTTAATTCTTCTTATTATTGGCCTCCATTCTCCACTCATGCACCTCATTCCTATATTTTAGGAGATGATGTGCTGTCATGCATCAATTTAGGAGTAGTTGAGTCAATTTCCTATAAATAAGGCACCTTATCTCAAGTATCACCTAGTTAACTCACTCTCTTTCCTTGATTTCATGAGAATTAGTTATTATAACCTACTTGACCACTATAAGTCATATCATGTGCCTCCCTCTCCCTGTTTTTTCTCCCTAGTGTCTCCCTCAATCTCTAACCACTTTTAGTTAATGGGATCATGGCATAATTAGTCACTGGTTCTTGTTGGATATGGATTATATGTTAGTTAATCCCACTTCATTGTGAGTCACTCGAATTGCTCCAAGGCATTCGAATTTCTCTTCTAAGAGATTATATATATTGTATACTGATTGTACAACATAAGATGAATGAAATATTATAACATTGGTGTGATTTTCCACTAGTGTTCCACATGTATTTTATCCATATCTCTTCAATTTCTTGTCTACTTTGATTATTTCTCAATGAAGTTTTGTACTAAACCACTAGATCCCACCTATGACTCATTAGAAATATTACATGGTATAAAATCCATGCTGGTTCAAAGAGAATTATTCTAGTATGATTATGATACAGTTTTTTTCAAAGTGTTTGTTTTGCAAGTACTACATCCTCTACTGAATGGATTCAAAAAGCAGTAGTTCCTCTTCTCACTCCATTCACATGCTATGCAGAGTGGAATTTGAAGTTGGTTTTATCTCTAAATAGAATGTCTCTATGGGGTTACTATTGGAGTTGTTGAAGAATCTTATGAAGAGGAAAATGATTGGCTAAATGACTGTGATAGAGCTTTTGGAGAAATGTGTATGGCTATATCTCCAAGCATGCGGTACCTTATCGATTTTGTTGAATACTGAAAGGATCTTTAGACCAATTTGGATAGATACTTTGGAAAGCACAATGATGTTTATATCAGAAATATGGAGAGCGAATATGGAACCTCCTCTAATTCCATCCCCCCTGATGTATTGGCCTCAACACTCTCTTATGAATTTGTGCAAGATGAAGAAGAACATATGGCAGAAATTTCATCTCAAGATCGAATTGGTGAAAGTCTCCTTGAAGAGAATCCTTCTCCTATTTATCTAGAATTTCATGAGAATTCAAATGTCTTATATACACATACAGTTGATCTAGAAGGATAAATTTGAACCCCCATTGTTGGATAATAACTCTCCTTTAATCTATTGTTCTCCAATCTATCTTCAAATCACTACAACAAATCTTGGAATTAGCGTCCCATTTAGCATCCCTTTTTAGTGTAATTTTTTTTTACATTGAGTGGTCAAACTAGATGCTAAATGGGATGAATCATGGAAAAAACTTAAAGCATCTCAAAAAACGTCTTTTTTTGCTTCCTAGATAGCATCCTTTATGACGTCCAAAATAGTGTCTATTTTTTTTATTCTAGAATAGTGTCCAACTTTGCTTCCTAAACAACGTCGAGGTTTGCTTCCTAAATAACGTCCTATTTTTCTTCCTTGCGAGTTTGCACTTTTTCTTCTTAAATTACATCCCCGTTAGCACCGTATTTGCATCCTTAATAACACCATGTTAACATCCAAATTAGCGTCCAATATTGCATCCATTTTTGCTACCACTTTAGCATCCCATTTTGCACCATGTTTTAATTTTAAATATGTGCCAATTTTTGCTTCCAAATTTGCACCAATTTTTGCTTCCTTTTTTGCATCGGGTTTTGCTACCAAACTTATGCCAAATATTTCTTCTATTGTTGCACCATATTTTGCTTCTTATGTAGCGCCATGTTTTGCATCCAAGGTAACGTCTTATTTTGCTACCATGTCAACGCCATGTTTGGCTTCATCATTAGCGCCACGTGTTGTATCCTTTTTAATGCCTAATTCCACGTCCTATTTTGCTACCATATCAATGCCATGTTTGGATTCATCATTAGCACCATGTGTTGCAACTTTTTTAATGCCTAGTTTCACATCTCACATTATTTGGTCACTAATTTAGTCATTTTATTAATTTTATATACAATTTTTGGTCACTTATCTCTCATTGTTTGGTCACTTATCTCTTATTTTTTGGCTATTAATTTAGTTTTTTTTAACCAATATTATAATATCATCAGGGCATGGAGGAATCGAACCACCAACCTCCTGCTTGTAAGGTAGGCACTTTTCCATTGAGCTAGCACCCTTTAAGAATTTGGGAACTATTGCAGCTGCAACGTTTTCCCAATTTTTTTAAAATTTTGGACCCTCCTTTTAATTTTGGCTTGCCTAGATTTGTTGGGATTGATGAATTTTGTTGTCCTCTGCTACAAATTTCGATATTTGAGGTTAAATTGAAGTAAATTGTTGAATGGCTATCTTTGTCTGCTGATGTTTTGATGATTTTCTTTTTCGCTGTCGAAAGCTTATCGAACTATGAATCGGGGTCGTAGTTTTCTATGCAGCCGCTGTTGCAGAAACTCAATAACGAATGGCCCGATCCAAAGCCTTGTTTTTCGCCGACGCATTTTTTGTTTTATATTCATATCGGTGTTTTTCGTCTCATCACCATCGGAGCATAAGTCCTTTGCGTGGCCGCTGTTTCAAATGGCATATTGCAAGCACTCCAACAAAATCCTTTATCTTTGGCGATCCCGTGGGGTTTTTTATTTTGCTCGTTTCACTATCGAAACTGTGTTGGACATTTGATCGGGGGATTAGTCTTTGGGTGTTTCAATCATCGATTTTTTCGGTTGCCACAGAATCCGTGGTATATTTGATTCCCACCATTACGGCTCCAGAGCAGACTAACCATCCAACATGGTTGTTCTATTTTTTGCCGATGTTTTGATTTTCTCCATTGGTTTGATTTTCACCAATTGTTTTCTGTTATTGCGGAACACTTAGTCCATGCGGCTTTCGCCGTTGCGGCTCCTATTTGAACTAGTTCTCTGACGATGTAATGCTTCCAAGGTCCGATGCCGCAGGTTTTGTTTTTAGAGTGATTTTGCAGACGTTTATTTTGTTGCAGAGCCCGTAGTCTAAACGTTGACCACCATTGCGGCTCCTCTTTGGATTAACCACCCGATGCCTTAGTTTTTCCGTTGTCCAATATAAACATTTTCCCGTCGACTGTTTTTTTACCGAGGTCTATATATATGGGACGGGTTATTATTTTATTGTTTATCTTTGTGAGCTCGTGCTTACTTTGTCCCTGTCGAGTCCAATTGTGCGTCCATGCCTAGCTATCGGGATCTCGTTCGTGGGAGGCTTATCCGTGGAGTTTTCATATTTCCTTGTCAACTGCACAGCTCGTCTACTAGGTAGGCCAACCTTGGTTTCCCCTTTATTTTAAGTTTATGAGTCTTTTGGGACCTAGGGTTTTGTCCTCTGGTTAGCAGTTCCTGTCGTTGGTAGTTGGTCGTCTAAGTCTGATTTTGCATCCTTGTGGCATGGAGTATTGGTCAGTTTCACAGCATTTACGGTGGGAGTCTATTTTTCTTGAGCCCTTATGAAGATTCAAACCCGGTATGAAGGTTTCGGTAGCTGGTGTAGACAAGCGTTACACTGTCTGCACCAGTTTTTGTAGGTTTGTCTATGGCTGTCCAGGGGAGGGGGGAAGTTTCAGTTTCTTTCCATCATAGACATTTGCCCTATTTTTCTGAACATCGGAGGGTTTTGTTTCATGCCTTTTCGATTACGGAATAGGATGTTTCGATTTTCGAAAAAAATTGGATTGCATTTTGGTTTAAATGATGCATATTGTCAATTGTGGTTATGCTTAGTTGCAGACGGATGTAGAAGTTTTTAGACCTAGCTTGCAAAATTTCTTTTGCTTGTTTTTCTTGATTTTGCATTGATATTCTAATAGTTTTAACTGTTGCGAATACGGAAGAGGTAAATGTCTATACTGTTTTTCCTCATTCTTAGAACACTGATTACAAACTCCAATAGCCTAAATGAAATTTATGTTTATGACAGGGCAACTTCTTCAAAGGAGAAATGTCTAAAAGACAAAATAAGAAGGCTCCTGTTGCTGAAGGAGAACCTGATGTGGAAATCGTTACTAAGGTAGAATATATCTACGAAGACACTAGAGCTACCACCAGGGTAGGGCCTAATTACAAGTGGGGTGAGATATATCGGATGATCTCCAATCAGAATGTGCCCGATGCTGGATTTGAAGAGTTGACCATATATTCCAACATAGAGAATTCAGCTCTTATGAAGGTGGCCACAAGACCTGAGCTGTTCCCATGCTTAGATGTGATCAACTAGATTCTACCTAAGGCCGATGTGACCACTATGATTCTAGCCAATACTTCCAAACAGGGCTATGCTGCATACAGCCCTGCTTATGTCTCACTGGCTTATCACTTACCTCCTGCCCAAGTATACCTAACTGAAAGCTGGCTGAAGGAAATAAACTTGGACTTGGTTGAAACAGTGAAGAGGATGATGATACCTGGGAAGAAATTTCGAACCAGGCCATCAGGAGAGTATGATACAACCACTCTTTGAACTCCTTTACAGGTTTATAGCACTGATGCTGAACAGGGTGTTTGGGAGAGCTCATGGAAAAAGTTTCAAGTTGGGATGGATTCCCATTATTTTCTATGTGGCCACCTAGGGGACTGTATTCAACTAGGAAAACATTGTGTCTAACAGCCTCTCAGCCTGTATATCATTAGCTTTGGGAGGAGTGTCCCAGAAGAAATCTAAATTCTATATGAGCTCCATTTTAGTGGACTGTATGTTATGTACCTAGCCATTTCCAGCCTTAAGGTGCATTTGGGACAAGGACAGAACCCCTGTGTACACTGCTTACAAAATATTGTGGGCACACAAATATTATAGCCACTATAAGGAGATATGTGAACATTTTATTATTGCTTTATGCACTTTGATTTTCTTGACTAAGTGCAACTGTATGTCCGAGGATTCATTCAAAGTTATTGAAGAACATGGGAGCTATTATTTGACTGAAGAGGCGATGTACATTAGAATGTACGGTTGCTCCAAGGCGCCTTCTCTACTACCCTAGTATGCCACTGATTATGTGGTACATAAGGAAGCAGTTAGGTAGGTTTATCTGGATGGTCTAGGAAGCTTCCTATTTAAACATAAGAAGGAAGCCTACCCTGCTATGCCTTTTTGGATAGGGAATTATAAGTTTACAAAAAGTAAACGAGCTGCTGAATTTGTACATGAATTGGAGCAGTTTCATTTTGGAGAGATGAGCTTCCATAGGAATGACTCCCAAAAGAAGGTTGCAGAGCATGGCAAAGAAGCAAATGTTCATTTTGAATATGCAAAATTCTAGGACAAGGATGAAGAAATCTTCAGGAATGCAAGGAATAAGACTGCATTGAAGAGAAGATTTAAACAGAAGATTATCATTAAGGGCAGTAAGGGCCAAACCGCATAGAAGAAAGCTGAAGAAGAGGAGGCCAAGAAAAGGGAAGAGGATGCTAGGAGGCTAGCACAAGAGGCAGAAAGTTGGTTAAAGAGTGAAGAAAAATAAAGAAAGAAGAAAGAAGACGAAGAGATGAAGAAGAAACAAAAGGAAACTGAATGTCTGAGGCTGATAGGATCTACAACAGACCAGCAAACTACTAACCCAACAGGCATTCAAGAAGTACAGGATAAAATAGATCAGGGGCAGGGATAAGATAATCCTGTTTCCCAGGAGCCTGCTGCAACTTCTGGCAGCAATATAGGACAAGTTATTTTTCTGAATTGAATCTAATACCTTTTGGTGCAGAACAAAGGAGAAGAAGTCCCAAAGTTTAGCACCATTTTTTATGACAAAGAGAAAAAGAGGATTGTCAAAAGGACTGAGAGAAAAATAGAAACAGGAGGAAAATCAGGCATGATGGTCACTGATAAAACTTTGGTGTATGGGACAGATAAAGATCCAAGGTTAACAGCCAGAGCTGGAGTGGCATTAATCCAAGCCACTGAGGACAATGTAGATAAACTTATGACAGACCTTGAGCAATCAAGGAAGAATGTAGCGCAATTGAGGGACAATCTGAAAAGGGAGAGGGATGAAGGTAACAAGTTGAAGAGAAAGTTTGAATATATGCATATTGAAGTGAGAACTTCAAAGGTAGAACTCCAAACCATGTAGGAAAGCAAGATGGCCTTGGAAGTATCAGTAGAAAAGAATGAAAAGGATGCTCAGAATAACCTAGTAGAATTGCAGAGGTTACAGCAAGAATATCAGGTGTTGAAGACATAAAAGGATGAACTCAAAGCATCATATCAAAATCTTAGTGTAGAAAAGGACCAGCTGCAGAGAAAAGCGGTGGAGTTGGAGGCACAGAGGGCTACTATGGAAGAGAAAAAAAAGCAATTCCAAGTGCAGGTAGTAGATTTTGAAGGACATATTATTTCATTAGAAGCATCACTGAAGGATGCCAGTGACCAGCAAACTAACATCCAGCCTCTAAAGGAGCATGTCCTAGCCCAACGAAGAATAATGTACGAACTGCAGGTGTCTATTGAAGAGGAAAGTTGTAAATTCTTGCAGATAGATAACAGATTGGAGGAAGTTTTGGAAACTACCTCATATTTTGTAGATAGGTCTCAGAACATTTTGGAAGTCCTAACTGGAAGGATAGTAAGGATAGAGACCAATGAAGAAATTCCTACAGATTTACCAACGAAAGATCAACATAGCTTGAAGCAGGATTACGATTTGTTAGAATTTGCAATAAATACAGCAGAGGAGTTCAAGAAGGTTGTGAAGAAAAAAAGAGGAGCTTGTACTGAATACTGCAGAAGGGTGCTGGTCACCTACAACAAATGCCAAGTTGTTGCTAAACAAAGACTAGAGGCATTACCAAAGCATGAGTTGTTCACAGAAATGCTACAGAGCAGGTATCTGGAGGATGAGAAGAAGATGCAACAAGTCAAGGACTTGGATGAGTAGATCCTAAAAGATGCAATAGCTCATGTAGCAGTTAGCATTCATTTACTTGATAATCAGCCGCGTTTAAGCCCAGCCATAATCGAAGTAGTGAAAAATCAGGCTACTAAGTATGAGATCAACATTCGGTTTCTTGAACTTCAGACTTTGAAAGCATAGCAGTAGAGGCCCAAGCATGGAAAAAGTTCTTAAATGATCAAGCCGGGCCCTCATCATAAAGTGGTTTATTAAATTTTGTTTTAAATGTAAAATATTTGTATAGTAGGAGCACTCACTAGTGGACAAATTTTGGGAATCGAAACGTTGGGGAAGCCCAAGAGTCACTTTGGGGCAGCCCTAAAGCTTTGTCTTCTTGTATAAGTATAGGGGAGTTAGTTAGAGATAGGGAATTTTTCCCATTTAGATTTGTGAAGACATGTTGTAAGAAGAAATATTTCCTTTTGCAATAGATAATTACAATTTTCCTATTGGAGAAAGCTTGGTGGAATGTTCAAATGTTGTGCTATGGATTTGTTGAAGAGGAACTATTTCGTTTTCAGCTTTGTGTCCATTAAATGTGAGATCATTCTAACTCTTTGAACCTATGTTCTTCTATGAATGTTCTCTGGTTTATTTTATGAAAATTTCCACTATGAGTAATGAATGTTGATCATAAACAATTGGCTATCTGGTTGTTCAAATATCTTTAAATGTTCATGTGTTTTGAAAGAAGTATCAGCTATCTGTGATTTTTCATAATGCATGTACAAAATACATTACTCATTAATGAATGATAATTTTACTCCCTAGGGATAGGTTAGGTAGTTAGTTTTAATTTCTTGTTGTGTGTGATTTAGATGCGAGAGAGTTTAAGACGAGAGGTAACCTATGCATCACATTGTTACCACTCCTTGTATTCTCTATCAATCTGCATTTTAGATAGGCACTTGCATATCATACTTAAAACTAAAAACAAAAAAACATACACAGTGGACCGAGCTACAACCTGTAAAACCTTTTCTTTTTGTTACTTGACCTACAGTAGCTGGACCGTAAACTAGATGGATTCCCCATACCAAACAGTAACAGGCTAGTTGGGAAGGTTTACTGGAGAGAATCCCTTGGTGTTGTTGCTTGTGATTTTCCAGGCCTCAACAGTTTTTGGCACTAGAAGGAGGGCCACCAGTGCATGGCTGGCCGAGGAAACCCATTTCCTCGAAATTACTCCACCAGTGATAATTTTGAAAGTAGTTCATTTCCCAATCTTATTCTTGAAGAGAAAGGTAAAGAACATTTGTATTCTGTAAACAACGAAGTAGTTAATGATCTGAGAAGACATACTAGGGAATATGTGAAAAGTGTTGGAGGATTACCGATTATCCCTGATTTACCCAGAAGAGAGTATAAGAAAAAAGACCGTCCTGTATTGGAAGACTCAGTTTTGGTTGGAGATTTGGAAGAATTAGTAGAAACAACCTTGTAGGAAGTTGTTCAGCCTTTGAATCAAGTGGGCCAAAACACACCTTGTTGTTCACCTATTCATACTCCTATTCATTCACCACCTCACTCTCCACCCAGACTCATGGCAGGCGTAAACGCTAATCAGCCACCTAACCCACCAAATCCACCACCTGCTTGGAAAGCCAGATCACCTTTAAACCTAACACCTCCTTTGCATGACTTACCTCAGGATTTTGAGAAAATGCTGCCCAAATTTGACCCAAGTGAAAATATTTTAGTAGATGATCACTTTCAAAGTTTCTACTTGGCCATAGAAGGACCAAAGGCTGGAGAACATGAAGATGTAGTCTGTGGACTTTTTCCACATACCCTTAAAGGAGCAGCAGCCTCATGGTATTTTGGTCTACCTGCAAACTCAATCCCAGACTGGGATACTTTTGAAAGGATATTCAGAAGAAAATATGTAGCCTAGAAGACTCATGCAGCTCTCATGAAAGGACTGTGCGCTTTGAAGAAAGAAAGAAAAGAAAAGGTGCACAGTTTCACCCAGAGGTTTGTTGCTTATCTTAAGAATTTTTCTGTAGTTAATAAGCCATCTGATAAAGTTATGATTGAATATTATACTTCAGCTTTAGGGCTTGAATTGGCCATGTTTTCCAAGGCGCAAGTCAAACCAATGCTATCAGAGACTTATGAAGAAGCTGAGAGAGTAGAAGCTGAAAAGGAAAGCATAGAAGATTATCCTGAGCAGTTAGGAGAGAACAATTTTGGGAAGAAATCCTTATTACTATCTAATCCTAAGGAGGAGCATTCACATGACTAGAAAGGGATGTTAAAGATGATGTAGAAACTTTCCAATAGAATAATAGATTTGGAGAAAGAAAAGGAAGCTCAGAAAGCATACAAGTCTTACTATAAGAGAAGAGAGGACAACAATCAATCCAAACCTCCCCCACAAAGTCCTACATCAATGAACTTAACGGAGGTAGGTATGGATAACTTTTGCACCTTTCATCAACAACCCCATTCTGGAAAAAAAATCCCTCAATGGATAAATTCAATGACATTAGTAATGAATTAGCTATTGGATTCTAAACTAACAGAAGCTGATGAGGAGGAGGAAAAGGGTAATAAATCCACAGATAAACAATAAGAGAATGCTCTGGTGGTATGGGACTGTGTCTCAATTTTTGATACAGAACACGAAGGTACTCTGAAACAGGAGGAGATATCATAAACAACTATGACAACAAGAATCCAAGGTTTGTTAAATAAACATAATCCAATACTTCCAAAGATTAAGAAATTTCAAGTCAATATGAAGAAATTACAGAAGAACAACACAGATGAGGAAATACCTAAATTTTCCATTAGCAATCAAGATCCGAAACAGGTCAACATTGAAGACAAAGTGGGTAATGTCAAAGAAGATCTCAAAGCACCTGAATTACCAAAGGAGGAACTCCCCACTAACAACCAACCTGTAGAAGAGATTGTTGAAGCAAGTGTGGGAGGTAAGACTAGGTTTAAAACCCCACCATTCCTCCTGAATTTGGAGATTTTAAACCATAAAGTGCAAAATTGTCTAGTATACTCAGGGTCATCAGTAAATGTTATGCCGCTTGCAGTCTGTAAAAAGATTAATGGACAGCCTAAACCTACTACCTAGGAGGTTACTCAATTAGACAGGACCAATGTGAAAGTAGTTGGGGAAATAGAGGATGTTCTAATTCGTTTATCTGCAAATGAAAAGATATGTCAGTATATTGATATTGTGGTAGCAGACATACCTGATGGTTATGGACTTATTTTGAATCGAGATTGGTCAGCATGACTAAATGGGTATTTTTCTTCAGATTGGTCACATTTGTGGTTGCCTCAGAAGGGAACTCCGAACCAAATAAAAATATTAAGAGATCCCTACATAAAGGAAAATGTCACTCAAATGGAAGAAAAAAATGAACCAGTGAATTCTGTGCTGGGAAATCATCTAATTGAACTAAACTGGGAGAATACTAAGAAGCTAGCATGACATCATACACCCAGCCCGATCTCCTTCAATTTCTGCCGGCTGATAAGAATGATTGTAAAGTAGTAGGTGTAGTTTTTGTTTCAGGTATAGTAGAATTAGATAATGGTTAGGTCTTTCTAATTTTGTAGTCAAGCCTAACCCCTTAACTTACAAGTTGCTAGATTTATAGGGGTGGGCAGAGAACTGACCAGTTAGTGGTTTAGTTCTCAAATTTTATTTTTTCTTGATGACCTTGTACATAAATAAATTGTTTTGGTTATTTATTTTGGTTTACTTTATTTCAGATTGCTTTTCGTTAAATTTTATTTGATTTCAATAAAAAGAAGCAAGATTTTGGTTGCATGGAAAGCATCAGAGTTCTGGATTAACTGAAATCCTTGGGTATAAGACTATGTACTATTATTTTATCTGATAGAATTTCTTCTAGTTAAGCAGTTTTCCTAAATGGCTATGAACACGTTGAAGTCCTGCTTAAACCCTGTAAAATAACTCAGGATCAAAAGGTCTAGAATACTATTTCGAGGCTCCATCCATTTCACATCTAAAAATTTCCTAGGGGGTGACAGCAAAAGACCCATGGAAAGGAAGCAGAGTAAACAGTATATTATATATAAATGATCCCATGCCAAGAATTGAAATCCAAAAGGCGAATAAGAGTAAAAAATCTCCTAACAAAGCAATATCTATCAAAACAAAAGTACTGAACCATATAAGTACAATATTGCCAAAAGTTCTTCTCCGTTCGTGAGCTGAAAATTAAATACATCTCTCACACAAAAGGACACTATGGATAGAGGAGCCTGAATAAAAATTCAGAAAGAAAGGTACGAGGAGGACTCGAAAGGACAAAAATTACAAAAGCACAAAAAACTGCAAAATGGCATGGGAATGAGGAACAAATGAATATTTATGTTTACCATATGTTACAATCTTGTGGTGCCTAAGCTGGAAGCTACCTGAAGACAGAGGTAAAAAATAAAACTCATCTTCCTGGCCTCAAAAGAGTTATCTTGACTTTGAGATATTGGGTTCCATTTTCCTAATTTGGACTATCATCAATGATTAAAAGTACATAGATTTGCTATTTGGGAAATCCAGACATCTAGAAGAATTCAACATGTTCGTTTTATTGTTAAACAGTCTTTTACTTAAGGAAGAAATTGTCCAAAGATCTGGGTTCACCAGGTAGTCGCCAATTGTTGCAGCTGGAACATTTTCCCAATTTTTTTAAAATTTTGGACCCTCCTTTTAATTTTGGCTTGCCTAGATTTGTTGGGATTGATGAATTTTGTTGTCCTCTGCTACAAATTTCGATCTTTGAGGTTAAATTGATGTAAATTGTTGAATGACTATCTTTGTCTGCTTATGTTTTGACTTATGGATGATTTCCTTTTTCATTGTCGAAAGCTTATCGAACTGTGAATCGGTGCCGTAGTTTTCTACGTAGCCGACGTTGCAGAAACTCAATAACGAATGGCTCGATCCAAAGCCTTGTTTTTTGCCGATGCATTTTTCGTTTTATATTCATATCGGTGTTTTTCGTCTCATCACCGTCGGAGCATAAGTCCTTTGCGTGGCCGCCATTTCAGATGGTAGATTGCAAGCACTTCGACGAAAGCCTTTATCTTTGTCGATCCTGCGGGGTTTTTGATTTTGCTTGTTTCTCTATCGAAACTGTGTTGGACATTTGATCGGGGAATTAGTATTTGGGTGTTCTGATCGTCGATGTTTTCGATTGCCGCAGAGTTCGTAGTCTATTTGATTCCCTCCATTGCGGCTCCAGAGCGGACTAAACATCCGACATGGTTGTTCTATTTTTTGCCGATGTTTTGATTTTCAACGTTGGTTTGATTTTCGCCGATTGTTTTCTATTATTGCGGAATTCGCCGTTGTGGATCCTATTTGAACTAGTTGTCCGACGCTGTAATGGTTCCAAGGTCCGATGCTACATGTATTTTTTTAGAGTGATTTTGCAGGCGCTTATTTTGTTGCAGAGCCCGTAGTCTGAACGTCGCCTGCCGTTGTGGCTCCTCTTTGGATTAATCGCCTGATGCCTTAGTTTTTCCAATGTCCGATATAAACGTTTTCCCACCGACTGTTTTTTCACCGAGGTCTATATATATGGGACGGGTTATTATTTTATTGTTTATATTTGTGAGCTCGTGCTTACTCTATCCCTTTTGAGTCGAACTGTGCGTCTATGCCTAGCTATCGAGATCTCGTTCATGGGAGGCGTTTCCATGGATTTTTTGGATTTCCTTGTCGACTGCACAGCTCGTCTACCAGGTAGGCCAACCTTGGTTTCCCCTTTCTTTTAAGTTTATGAGTCTTTTGGGACCTAGGGTTTTGTCCTCTGGTTAAGCGTTCCCACTGTTGGTAGTTGGTCGTCTAAGTCTGATTTTGCATCCTTGCGGCATGGAGTATTGGTCAGTTTCACAGCATTTACGGTGGGAGTCTATTTTTCTTGAGCCGTTATGAAGATTCGAACCCGGTCCGAAGGTTTCAGTAGCTGGTGCAGACAAGCATTATGTTGTCTACACCAGTTTTTGTGGGTTTGTCTATGGTCATCCGGGGGAGGGGGGAAGTTTCAGTTTCTTTCCATCATAGACATTTGCCCCATTTTTCTGAACACTGAAGAGTTTTGTTTCGCGGGTTTTCGATTACGGAATAGGATGTTTTGATTTGGGAAAAAAATTGGATTGCATTTTGGTTTAAATGATGCATATTGTTAATTGCAGTTATGCTTAGTTGCAGACAGATGTAGAAGTTTTCAAACCTAGCTTGCAAAATTTCTTTTGATTGTTTTTCTCGATTTTGCATTAATATTCTGATAGTTTTAACTGTTGTGAATATGGAAGACGTAAATGTTTATACAGTTTTTCCTCATTCCTAAAACACTGATTACAAACTCCAATATCCTAAATGCATTTTTAGTTTATCACAGGGCAACTTCTTCAAAGGAGAAATGTCTAAAAGACAAAAGAATAAGGCTCCTGTTGCTGAAGGAGAACCTGATGTGGAAATCGTTACTAAGGTAGAATTTATCTACGAAGACACTAGAGCTACCACCGGGGTAGAGCCTAATTACAAGTGGGGTGAGATATATCGGATGATCTCCAATCAGAATGTTCCCGATGTTGGATTTGAAGAGTTGACCATATATGCCAACATAGAGAAGTCAACTCTTATGAAGGTGGCCACAAGACCTAAGTTGTTCCCATGCTCAGAGGTGATCCGTTGGATTCTACCTAAGGCCGATGTGACCACTATGATTCTAGCCAATACTGCCAAACATGGCTATGCTGCATAAAACCCTGCTTATGTCCCACTAGCTTATCACTTACCTCCTGCCCAAGTATACCTAACTGAAAGCTGGCTGAAGGAAATAAACTTGGACTTGGTTGAAACAGTGAAGAGGATGATGATACCTAGGAAGAACTTTCAAACCAGGCCATCAGGAGAGTATGATACAACCACTCTTTAAACTCCTTACAGGTTTATATCAATGATCCTGAACAGGGTGTTTGGGAGAGCTCATGGAAAAAGTTTCAAGTTGGGATGGATTCCCATTATTTTCTATGTGGCCACCTAGGGGACTGTATTCAACTGGGAAAACATTGTGTCTAACAGCCTCTCAGCCTGTATATCATCAGCTTTGGGAGGAGTGTCCCAAAAGAAATCTCAATTCTATATGAGCTCCATTTTAGTGGACTGTATATTATGTACCTAGCCATTTCCAGCCTTAAGGTGCATTTGGGACAGGGACAGAACCCCTGTGTACACTGCTTACAAAATATTGTGGGCACACAAATATTACAGACACTATAAGGAGATTTGTGAACATTTTATTATGCCTTTATACACTTTGATTTTCTTGATTTAGTGCAACTGTATGTCCGAGGAGGCATTCAAAGTTATTGAAGAACATGGGAGCTATTATTTGACTGAAGAGGGGATGTACATTAGAATGTATGGTTTCTCCAGGGTGCCTTCTCTACTACCCCAGTATGCCACTGATTATGTGGTACATAAGGAAGCAGTTAGGCAGGCTTATCTAGATGGTGTAGGAAGCTTCCTATTTGAACATAAGGAGGCAGCCTACCCTGCTATGCCTTTTTGGATAGGGAATTATAAGTTTACAAACATTAAACAAGCTGCTGATTTTGTACAGGAATTGGATCAGTTTCATTTTGGAGAGATGAGCTTCCATAGGAATGACTCCCAAAAGAAGGTTGCAGAGCATTGCAAAGAAGCAAATGTTCATTTTGAATATGCAAACTTCTGGGACAAGGATGAAGAAATATTCAGGAATGCAAGGAATAAGTATGCATTGAAGAGAATATTTAAATAGAAGATCACCATTAAGGGTGGTAAGGGCCAAACCGCACAGAAGAAAGCTGAAGAAGAGAATGCTAGGAGTCTAGTACAAGAGGTAGAAAGTTGGTTAAAGAGTGAAGAAGAAGAAAGAAAGAAGAAGAAGGATGAAGAGATGAAGAAGAAACAAAAGGAAACTAAAGGTCTGAGGCTAACAGGATCTACAATAGGCCAGCAAACTACTTACCCAACAGACATTCAAGAAGTACAAGATCAGACAGATTAGGGGCAGGGACAAGATAATCATGTTTCTCAGGAACCTGCTACAACTTCTGGTAGCAATATAGGACAAGTTGTTTTTTTCTGAATTGAATCTGATACCTTTTGTGCAGAAGGAAGGAGAAGAAGTCCCAGATTTTAGCACCATTTTTTATGACAAAGAGAAAAAGAGGATTGTCAAAAGGACTGAGAGACAAATCGAAACAGGAGGACAATCAGGCATGATGGTCATTGATAAAACTTTGTTGTATGGGAAAAATAAAGATCCAAGGTTAACAGCCAGAGCTGGAGTGGCATTAATCCAAGCCACTGAGGACAATGTAGATAAACTTATGACAGACCTTGAGCAATCAAGGAAGAATGCAGCGCAATTGAGGGACACTATGAAAAGGGAGAGGGATGAAGGTAACAAGTTGAAGAGAAATTTTGAAGATATGCATATTGAAGTGAGAACTTCAAAGGTAGAACTCCAAACCCTGCAATCAAGCAAGATGGACTTGGAAGTCTCAGTAGAAAAGAATGAAAAGGATGCTCAGAATAACCTAGCAGAATTGTAGAGGCTACAACAAGAATATCAGGTGTTGAAGACATAAAAGGATGAACTCAAAGCATCATATGAAACTCTTAGTGCAGAAAAGGGCCAGCTGCAGAGAAAAGTGGTGGAGTTGGAGGCACAGAGGGCTACTATGGAAGAGAAAGAAAAGCAATTCCAAGTGCAGGTAGCATATTTTGAAGGACAAATTGTTTCATTAGCAGCATCACTGAAGGATGCCAGTGAGCAGCAAACTAATATCCAGCCTCTAAAGGAGTATGTCCTAGCCCAACAAAGAAGAATGCACCAGCTGCAGGTATCTATTGAAGAGGAAATATGTAAAGTCTTGTAGATAGATAACAGATTGGAGGAAATTTTGGAAACTACCTCATATTTTGTAGATAGGTCTCAGGACATTTTGGAAGTCCTGACTGGAAGGATAGTAAGGATAGAGACCAATGAATAAATTCCTACATATTTACCAGTGAAAGATCAACATAGCTTGAAGCAGGATTACGATTTGTTAGAATTTGCAATAAATACAGCAGAGGAGTTCAAGAAGGTTGTGAAGAAAACAAGAGGAGCTTGTACTGAATACTGCAGAAGGGTGCTGGTCACCTACAACAGATGCCAAGTTTCTATTGAACAAAGACTAGAGGCATTACCAAAGCATGAGCTATTCACAGAAATGTTATAGAGTAGGTATCTAGAGGATGAGTAGAAGATGAAATAAGTCAAGGACTTGGATGAGCAGATCCTAAAATATGCAGTAGCTCATGTAGTAGTCAGCATTCATTTACTTGAGGATTAGCTGCGTTTAAGCCCAGCTAGAATCGAAGTAGTGAAAAATCAGGCTTATAAGAATGAGATCAACATTTGGTTTCTTGAACCTTCAGACTTTGAAAGCATAGCAGTAGAGTCCCAAGCATGGAAAAACTTCCTAAATGATCAAGCGGGGCCCTCATCATAAAGTGATTTATTAAATTTTGTTTTAAATGTAAAATATTTGTATAATGTAGGAGCACTCACTAGTGGACAAATTTTGGGAATGGAAACGTTGGGGAAGCCCAAAAGTCACTTTGGGGCAGCCCAAAAGCTTTGCCTTCTTGTATAAGTATAAGGGATTTAGTTAGAGATAGGGACTTTTTCCCAATTAGATTTGTGAAGACATAGTGTAAGAAGAACTATTTCCTTTTGCAATAGATAATTACAATTTTCCTATTGGAGAAAGCTTGGTGGAATGTTCAAATGTTGTGCTATGGATTTGTTGAAGAGGAACTATTTCATTTTCAGCTTTGTGTCCATTAACTGTGAGATCGTTCTAACTCTTTGAACCTTATGTTCTTGTATAAATGTTCTCTGGTTTATTTTATGAAAATTTCCACTATGAGTAATGAATGTTGTTCATAAACAATTGGCTATCTGGTTGTTCAAATATCTTTAAATGTTCATGTGTTTTGAAAGAAGTATCAACTATCTATGATTTTTCATAATGCATGTACAAAATACATTACTCATTAATGAATGATAATCTTACTCCCTAGGGATAGGTTAGGTAGTTAGTTTTAATTTCTTGTTGTGTGTCATTTAGATGTGAGAGAGTTTAAGACAAGAGGTAAGAACCTGCGCATCACATTGTGACCGCTCCTCGTATTCTCTATCAATCTGCATTTTAGATAGGCACTTGCATATCATACTTAAAACTAGAAACACAAAAATATACACGGTGGACCGGGCCGCAACCAGTAAAACCTTTTATTTTTGTTACTTGACCTACGGTAGCCGGACCGTAAACCGGACGGATTCCCCATACCAAACACTAACGAGCTAGTTCGGAATGTTTACTGGGGAGAATCCCTTGTTGTTGTCGCCTGCGATTTTCCAGGCCTCAATAGGAACCTAACTTACAAAGTCCTCTATAATGTTAAAATTGATCAATACACAACTTTGAGTATCTAATGGTCAAAAAAGGATGATAGATTGTATAAGTTCACAATATATGATCAACCAAGTTATGAAATACATAAACCTTTTCTAGGAATTTTGAACAAAACTCAAGAAATTGGCCTAATGGGATTGCAAAAAATCATTATTCCCTAGAAACCGTAAGTGTACCACTATATGAGACCTATAAAAAAAATTATCTTAGTGTGGATGCCAAGGATATAGTATATAAGCATGATCATCCTAGATCCATATATAAGTGGAGCAATAAGGAGAATCAAAAGAGGATGATCAACCCAATAGTTGGTTGGATCCTATCCATCATGGCATGAGCAAAGTTCCTTCTTCCATCAAGCTAATGAGTATCCACAAGGACAAATGGTGAGGATATATTGATGCCAATTCATAATGTTTATTTGCTTCCCAGGGTGATGTTGCAGTGCTTGCACTGGGAGATCTACATGATCCCCAACAATATTGGATATAAGCATATTCATGGGGCCATAGAGTATAGGATGAGGTTGTCTTTTTATCTTTATCTTTGTAAAATCAGGCATGATTTGAAACACTACAAGAAGGAATAGAATCGGATATATTTGACAAACTACAATCATGACAGGGCATAGGACTCTACTCTACTCAGCTGCCAAATATAGGAGATCTCTTTGGTAAATGTGTTTCATATCAAGAAAAATATTTGGCTGGTTAGTTACTATCCATGGATAAAATTCAACTGCTTCTCTTTATCATATTGATTATCCTAAAATTGGGCTACTACTAGATGTGTACTTATAGGACCAACAATTCCAAGGGCTTCAAAATTATTTCTCTCTCAAGGTACATTGCTTCATATATTTGATCATCACTGTATAAGGGGAAGATCCAAACCAGATGGTATGATCCTTTGGTCCTCAATACTAATCCTAAGGGTTAGGTGTTAGTGACATCATCAAGGGGTGTCCAGTCCCTTGAGAAGAAACCTAGAAGTAATGATTAAGAGAGAGGAAATCACACATCATCATCATTCATTCTCAAAGAATGGATCTTAGCCCTGGGATGAGCTTCGGTCCAAGACTGAATCAAGATTCCGGTAACTGATCGGGTGTCTCCATTCTCCCAAAGAATGGCTCTCAGAACTAAGTTGAGCTTCAGTCCCAAACTGAATAAAGTTCTCGGTAAATACCAGGTGCCTCCATTCTCCTGGAGAATGGTTTTCAGCACTAAGCTGAGCTTCAGTCCTAGACTAAATCAAATTCCCGATAACTAACTAGGTGCCTCCATTGTCCCAGAGAATGGCTCTCATCACTAAGTTGAGCTTCATTCTTAAACTGAAAGTTGATCAACTACTTGCATGACCTACTTGTACATCGTGTCCCTGGTTCCAGACCAGAATATGTCTCTGCCTCTACCTGTAGGATCTACTTGGACATTGTGTCCCTGGTCCTAGACCAAAATACCCTAGAGGCACATAGGGGCCCAAGCCACATGCTACGGGCTTTTCCATGGAATCAACCTGCTTGGTCCCAGACAAAGAACCCCAGGAGACTACTGGGGGCCCTAGGGTACCTTCTAGAGTCTTATTATGCCCTGGTTAACTGACTAGGGTACCATCCTCCTTGAGAATGGGTCTTGCAGCTGCACTAACCTTAACACTTTGACGATTTGGGGACACTGTTTTCAAAATCATGATTCATCAGAGTATAGGAGAATGTCACATTTTAGATACATATATCTATGTACAAATAAAATCTAAAATTGGTTTCTGGTTTGGAGACCGGTTTCTTATTTTGGAAACTGGCCCAGGACACCAAAACCTGCAGTAGGGATGTTTCTCACAGTCCTAGAGTTTAGCTGCTGGAAACGAGACCAACTGCTGAACTAACCATATACAACAACATTTTTGGCATTTCAAAATTACAATGGTGAACCTGTATAGTATGAACTAAAACTCAAAATAACAAAAGAGTCTCAAGAGTATCACAATTACCTTAGTTTTCAGATCATCAAACTCAGAATAATGGAGCATGGGAGATCAATGAATTTTCCAAAGGACAATAATGTCTTAGAACAAGGTAACCATTTCTTCTTTTGCAGGTTTGTTTAGGGAGGGAACATTTTTTTACAGAGGCAATGAGCATTGAGAAATTTATTTCTTTTCAGAGAACATTGAGCAGTAAGAGATATTCTTGGTTTTCAGAGGTCAGTGAAGTGGAAAATCATATATATGTTGGTTTTTCAAGGATAGTTAGCAGTGAGAAGACAACAAGGAGATGTTGTTTTGCAGTCGGCAGTGAGAATTCGGAAAAGGTCATTGAGAAAACTGCCTGTGAAGAAAATTGAAATCAGGGATATAATATGGTACAATTCTCTGAAATTGTAAAACTTCTTGATCTAATACAGCATCTCCAAATCCATTTTTATCTGCTAGAAAAATGGACACAAAAATACCATTGACAAGATATGGTAGATTAAACCCAAGAATGCAATGGCTGCCACGAAAACAAAATTACCTTTCATGGCTTGCTTTTTCATGGAAGTTACACAAAAGTGAAAGGCCATTTGCCATCTCAAAAGGGGGATTGAATCAAATTGTAAGAAGGTTTGGAAAGACAAGAAGTTTGAAATTGTAGGCTACATCATCAAAGCCATTGCGTATTTGACAAGCCACCATGAAGATAAAATACTTGATGAAACTCTAATATTGGAAATACCCGATGAAATGTGAACTATTATACATTCATATCCATTTATCCATGGAATAGATAGTTGTATTTACATATACATCCATGCTTTTATGAATTGATTCAAATATCTACATCTATAATCAGAGAAATGTAATACATCAATCAATATTATTGAGAGTCGAGACAGATGCTTCAGGTTTCTTATTTTGGAAACTGACCCAATACACCAAAACCTACAGTAGGGATGTTTCTCACACTCCTAGAGTGTGGCTGCTGGAAACGAGACCATCCGCTAAACTAACCATATACTGGGCCAAATGGAAACCTAAAATCAACAACATTTCTGGCATTTCAAACTTACAATGGTGAAGCTGCACAATATGAACTAAAACTCAAAATAACAAAATAGTCTCAAGAGTATCACAATTACCTTATTTTTCAGATCATCAAACTCAGAATAGTGGAGCATGGGAGATTGGGAGATCGATAAATTTTCCATAGGACAATAATATCTTAGAAAAAGGTAACCATTTCTACTTTTGCAAGTTTTTTTAGGGAGAGAACATTTTTTTACAGAGGCGTGAGCATTGAGAAATTTATTTGTTTTTAGAGAACATTGAGTAGTAAGAGATATGTAATTTAATATGACAATTTGTAATTTAAAAAGAGAAACCAGAGCAACAAAACCACACACCTTCTCTAATACACACAAATAACTAACCAATGAGAGGATCCCAGGCCACCCACTGACAACTTGATATAGCACCAAAACAGGAAATACCAGCATATGAACCTCCCGTAGAAGTAGTGCCAAACCAACCACACAAAATATCTAGCAACAAATTACAGAATTGAGGGATAGGAGAGGAGGTTGAATTACTATTTTTACAGTCCACTAAATGCACCAGTGAACACAAGGAGTCTCGGATGTACAATTAGGTGATATATCATATAATGGAGAAGACCGGTGGAAAAGACCTGGCGGTAATTGGGTTGGTTACCATGAAGCTAAGAAGTCGGTATCTACAAGAGGAACTCAGCTGAGGACATGATGTTTCTGCAACCCTGGTGCTTGTTCAAAGTACCTCAAATTAAGTCATACAGAGTTGCTAGCCCATTCAAAGTTTTCACACTTTGTATTTAAAATTTGTAGCAGTTGACAATCATTTTAATCTCGATGAACTAAATCACACAATAGTAAACACAAGTTTGAGAGAGAGTAAAATACAATTTTCCATAGTGGCAAGGACAAATAGGGTAAAACTAGAATTTTGTCAATAAAAGATAAATTCAATAACAGTTTTTTGGAAATTGATGTTGATAATCTTGTAAAAGACCTGTGGAAAATACCTGATGGTAGTTGGGTTGGTTACCAGGAAGCTAACTAGTTGGCATACAGGAGGAACTAAGTTGAGGATATTGTGTTTCTGCAACCCTGGTGTTTGTTCAAAGTACCTTAAATTATTTCATACAAAGTTTCCATCCCATTCAAATTTTCACACTTTTTATTTCAAATTTTTAGCAGTGGACAATCACTAGCAATTTAATCTAGATGAACTGAATCATACCATAGTAAACACAAGTTTGAGAAAGGGTACAAGACAATTTTCCATAGTGGCAAGAACATATAGGGTAAAACTAGGCTTTTGTCAATAAAAGATAAATTCAATAACAATTTTTTGGAAATTGATGTTGATAACCGTGTAAAACTAAACAATAAAAGTGAATATCTTATAAAAAATTGTTCAATTGACGTATGAATTTTCAATTTCATTAAGAGGACAAGCTAGAACTTCTTGATTTTCCTGAAGTTTCAATAAAAGGAAAATCTTGCATTGCTTTAACGGATAAGTCTATCTAAATTTGAATGACTTTAACAAGACCGTGGATAGTTTTTTATGAGTCTAGTGGTTTTACAGTATTAGAGATGGAATAAATTCATTGAAGGTATCGACCCTTCATTTTCAAGGGAGTCCCTTCTAGCAATATCCTCGCTCAGACTTTCAACCCTACTGAAGACCGATTAAGGATGGACCAGTAGATAATCTAATAGCAAGGTTCTGGTTTGGTTAATTTGTAGTGTAGTTCAAAACTTCTAAAAAAATTCAGACTATCGTTTAAAGTTTAGTTAGTTTTAGTTCAGATATTCAAAGGCCTCGATGTCTGTTTTTGTTGGTCTCAATGTAACTTTCATTACCAGTAATGCCAGATATATATTCAGAGGGAGAGTGGACTATTTCCATATTTAATATGGAATCGGGGACCATAGTCATCCAAAATATGCAATTACAAGATATGTATCACATATTGAGGAATTAGTTTTCTGTCTTTTTTCAACAATGTAATATTAGTTAGAATCATATATTAAAACTGGAGCATCAATTTTTGTTCTTGTTCAAACCTTTATTTAACCAATATTTCATCAAAAAATCACTGAAATAACAAAAGTATTTCCCAAATATTATCCTAACCATTGATTCAAATAAACCGCTCTACTTAAATGCATCAAAAACCTAAATGTTTGAGATTGAACATTTCATAGAAACAAACTAGCAAAGGGAGGACAGAGGATACTAACCTCATCCTTTTCAATGAACCTTCTAGATCACCATAACACTTAATGAACATGCATCCCATGTCTCCATTACTTCTATGTCATTCCTCAACTGTGAAAGGAAATAATTATGTGAATACAATACACAAGCCATAACTACAAGAGAAGAATTTTAAAAATGTGCTCTGCTGCAAGTTCTGCTAAATCTGCATTGCAGTGAACTCTGCAGGCACCAAGCAAGCTTCCCCATACATCAACACTAGGTTTCAGTGGCATATCTTTAATAAAATCTAAAGCCTCATTCAAGCACCTAGCTCACCCAAGAAGGTCAACCATGCAAGCATAGTGCTCCATTCTAGGTCTAATGTTATAATTTCGACTCATACAATCAAAATATTCCTGACCTTTATCCACCAGGCCTGCATGACTGCATGCAAAGAGGAGAGCAATAAAGGTGATATAGTCAGGCTTAAATCCTGCATTTTCTATTTGGTATAACAATGCAACTGCATCATCACCATGCCCATGAATTCCATACCCTACAATCACTGTGTTCCAGGAAACCACGGTCTTTCTTGGCATCCTGTCAAACACAAATCGAGCAAACATTATGTTCCCACATTTTGCATACATGTCCACGAGGGAATTTCCAATGGGAATATCATACTGGAGTGCACTTCTCATCATGTAAGCATGGATCTCTTTTCCCTATTTCAATGTTGCTAGGCGGGCAGAAACTGGAAGAATAATCACTATGGTAACAGAGTCAATATTCCATCCTTGCTCCTAAGTTTGATGAAAAAGTTCCAATGCCTCATTGCAATGCCCATTCTAAGCATAGCCAGCAATCATGGAATTCCATAGCACTACATCTCACTAAGGAATTATGTTAAACACTTGGCATTCCATGTCCATATTCCCACATTTGGCATACATGTCTAACAGAGCACTCCCTACAAAAAAATCCTATTCAAATTCATTCTAAATTATATAACTATGGATTTCCTTCCCCTGTTTGACAAATTCTAAGTAGGCGCATGATGGAAGAACACTTGCCAAGTTAACAGAATTTGGTTTAATGCCATCTAGTAACATTTGGTCAAATAGCTTGACAGTCTCGTCAAAATTCCCATTCTGGGAACAATTATCGAACACCATGAAATTACATGTCTTTTGGGCATTTTGTCAAATACTAGCCATGCATCCTCCATACTTTCACATTTGGTATAAATGTCTAGTAGGTAATTGCGCACAACAATATCTTTATCAAGTTCAGTTCTAATTATATAATCATGAATCTTCCTTCCATGTTTCATAGCTCTCAATCGGGCGCATGTCTTCAGAAGACTGGTAACAATGACCGTATTGGGTTTCAACCCTATCAATAGCATTTGTCGGAAATGATTCAAGGTCTCTTGATAATGCCCATTCTGTATAAGGTCGTTGATCATGGCACAGCATGTCACAACATCCCTTTCAGACATTTTGTCAAACACTTGGCATGAAAATTCCATGACACCATGCTTGGCATACATGTCTATGAGGACACTGGCCACAAAATTATCTAATTCAACCCCTTTTTCAACAATAAGATCATGAATCTTCCCACCCTCCTGCAAAGCAGTTAAAGCAATACAAGCCTTAAGAACATGGGGAAATGTAAAAGAATCTGGCTCTACACCTTCCCTGATCATTTGGCAATAAAGTCTTAGGGTTTCTTGAAATAGTCCATTCCTCATATATCCTCTCAGCATTGCATTCCAACTGAATATATTTCTTGTTGGTATTTTGTGAAACAATTAGCATGCATCCTGCAGGCTGTCTCACACGACATACAAGCTTATGAGTTTGGTACTTAAGTGGATATCTGGCTCAAAGACACTCGACAACATGTGGGTGTGGATTTTTTTTCCCTCTAAGAGGGCCTTGTTTCCAGTGCATATCTGTAATAGAGAATTATAGGTAACGGGTTCAAGTTGAATGCCTCGATGGTTTGGAAAATTCAAGCTTTGTATTTCCTCGTTCATTTGTCCCTCTCTACATAATGAGATTATGTCTGCATTGATTTTGTGTGGGGATGATGTTGCCCTGAGAGCAGCTATAGGACTGGTTGTTATGGTTGAAGCTTTAGCACTCATTATTTCAATGGTTTTCTCAAAAAAACATAGTATGTTGTTGACATGGGCTTAAGCCATTTTTCACATAAACAATTTGCATGGTTTTGGGTTCAGAGAAGAGCATCCTTGGCCAATTTCAGGGATTTTCGCAAAGCTGTCCATGGGTTTCTGAACTCGGTAGTGCAAGACTGAGATTCTATGTGCGGTAATGGGAGAGAATTAATGCCCGAAAAAATTTCAATTATGGGGTATGAAAAGTCCATTATGGGGTATGAAAAGTCCATTATGGGGTATGAAAAGTCAATTATGGGGAAATGTAAACATTGATTAGTTATTTCCTCACAATATGTAAGTGGATACAAGGATTCACAAATTGAATTTTTAGGTAGGTACCACCTATGAATTGGTTATAAGAAACTGTCTTGGTAGAGAAGTGGCATAGATGAAAATACCACCAAGTCAAAATGTGGTCCTCCATATTGATACAATTTTTAAAATCTGTTAAATTTTGTGTCTAAGATTAGGATGAAATGCATATTTTGTAGAAAATATATTTAACCAATTACGCATATATGCTATTGGGATGAAATAAGAAGTCCATACTGCACTTATTGGATTAGACCTCATGAGGTACTAAAGAATTCAGACAAAAATAGGATCCAATTTGAGTTTGGAATGAAAATTTCACCTAAAACTCACTATTGCAAGTACATGAGGTAGACGGTCATAAGCTTGTGTATATAAGGAATCCTTGGGCAAATGAAGTTGAGTGGAATGTTCCATGGTCAGACTCTTCACCTAAATGGACAAACAGGACAAAGCACAAATTGAAATACACTCCTCTGGCAAAAGACCGGAATTTTTGGATGTCATGGGAATATTTTCAAATAACTTTCAGATCTATATATGTGTGTCGAGTTTATCCTAATGAAATGCGTCATTTTGTACACGAACAATGGCGTGGATGCGGTACTAAAGCTTGGAAAAAGCGTAGAAAAGAAATGCCTGAAATTCATGAGGAGAAAAACCTTGCAACCTGGGGTCTAGATGTACCTAATGATTCTATTCCTGATAAATTGCAGGAGGAGGCATGTGCACCGTCCGATCATGATACAAGTTCATCATTGCTAGGGGCTAAAGCATTGGTTTACCCACTACTGGGTTTTTCTCTTTGCTCATATTCAAGATGGTTATTACATCATCCCTATCCAGTGATGGATAGAGCAATCTTGATATGTAAAGATTCCTTACACAGGCCCTATGTAATGATGTGGGCTACTATGTAAAGAACATGAACCCCATAGACAAATGTTCTATCCCAACAACAAGGGTTTTTGTATCAAGCCACATATTAGTGACCAAGAAGCATCCATGATGTGAGAAACCTCAAAATGGCCACCATATCAATTTCACAAGGAAAAGATGGGCTAGGGCCTCATGGTTGGTGTATGTATAACTCGAACACCACATGTTATGGGACAAAACTTTGGATTTTCATCCTCTAACATGACTTGGGTCATGAGAACTGCCCTTGGTGCTAGACATTACCCATGAGACCTAAAGGAAACTATATGAACTTAGGACCTAGAATTAATCCCAAACCATGGCTTAGTTGTAAAAATTTATTCATGATGTTATACGTCCCAAAATGGACGCCATATCCAATAGCTCACAAGACAAAAATTCCCTTTGTGAGGCCTATGTGATGGACTAACGCCCCACACAAAGTTAGGGGTCATTTATGGGTAATTATGGTAAATAATGGGTAATTAAGGGTTAAATAGTGATAATTTAGGGGTAATTTGTTGTCAATTATGGGTAATTAAGGGTCATTTAAGGGTAATTATTAGGTAATGAGATGTGGTAATTAGGGGTTAATAAGGGGTTAATTATGGGTTAATTAGTGGTAATTAAGGGTCGGTTATGGGTTAAATAGGTGTAATTATTTGTAATTATGGGTCAATTATGGGTAAGTAGGGGCCCTTTAACCGAAGGGATTAGCTAAACCAATTGTTTCCCATGGGAAAAGACTCTAGTATAGGATGAAAGTAATGTGAACATGCAAGCTAAATTTAAACAACAAATGGTATTCCTACTTGAGAAATTGGTTGTACTTGTTAAATTTGTAGATAGGCATTGGCAAGAGGACAAAGCTCTTAAAGGGTGGTAGGAGTAGTGTGGCATCCACAACCAAGGTACTCCTAAATATAGGATGGATACCACTTATATTGCATCAAAATCAAGATCCTCAAGAGACCATTTCACCACAATAATACAAACACGATCTCCCCGTGAGACCCACAATGACCACGGTGGTTGTGCATATTTCCCAACTATAGTGACTATAGTGACCATAGTCATCGTGTATATTTCCCAACTATAGTGACCATAACTAACTATTTTTTTCCTTGAGAGAAGTCTGCTTATAAGGCAAAAAATGTAAAAACATTTGATCCACTTCTTCAAAGTAACACTATGGGCATTATTGAAATTCTTGTTGCTTCATTCATTCCATTTTAAACCAAGACAAAAATATCCTTAAGAGTACAAAGAAAGTTAGATTTTGTGTTAAGATTGATATCCACTTCTTGTGCCTTGGATGATCTTGGTAAAAATGAGGGTATGGATGGGGGGCTTGTCCAAAATAACCTTGTAGGGTGACATTTTGGTAGCACCATGACAGGTGGTAATGTACTACCTTTCTACAAGGTGGGTGTAGAGGGGGTGGAGGGACTACTAAACACAATGGATGTATTAGTCAATCTAAAACCCAATGACTAACAATATTTTTATGGTCAACACCTGACAACTGCTATTACTTGTTATTAACTCCAATATCTTAAGTTTTGCAGTATCCAAAAGTATTATGACATGTATCATCATTTTGGACATCGACGTTGTCATCATCATCAATTTTATATGGTACATCAACATCATCTTGATCATCATCATCATCGTCAACATTAAGCACATCATCAACAAAATCATCGTCATCATTGTCATTATGGTCATGCATATGCCATTAGTGTTCTTAATCACTCATTGAAATTAGGATTCATGTCATGTAATTGTTAAGGTCATTTATATGTCATTAGAACCATTTTGATGATAATAGGTTTGTTTAGATGTCGTTACAGACATGTAGGTTCCATTATAATCAATTAGGATCCAAAATTGATACCACATGCATAATCATCGTTGACATCCACATCCACATTGTCATCATCATCATACAATAGATCAACATCATTGTCATCGTCGTAGTCATCATCAATATAATTGTGATAATAACGAGCAAGGCGCCATACTACCTCAGAAGAATGGATGATATAGTCTTATACTTATCAAATAATATCCATACGCTCCATCATAATTATCGTAATGCATCATCATGTTGTTAGCGACAATCATATGCCATTAGGGCTTATCAAATGTTGTTGGGGACACTCAAATGCCATTAGAGCAATTTAGGTGGCATTCAGCTAATTTACCCCTCATTAAGATTAATCAAGATCCAAAAGTTCCATGATTACGATCATTTAGGTGCCACTATGATAAATCAGTATCCAAAAGTACTATCACATGAATCATGATCATTGATATTGACATTGATATATCTGACGTTATGTCCGACGTTTTCTGAACACAATTCCTAGCTCTAAACCTATAGCATTTCCTAGCACAATTCCTTTCAAAATTTCTTGCATTATTCCAGGCGCTATACCTGGATATATACCCGGCGCTATGTTGGATGTTTCCTAGTTGCAGTTCCTGGCTCTATACTTGATGCTACGTTGAATGTATTTCCTGCCGGAATTCATGGTGCAATTTCTGTCACTACCCCTGGATTAATATATGGTGCTATGTTATTTAGGACATTTTTTTGGAAGTTATTCTTGGCGTTATATGGGATGCTTTTGTGGACGCTAATTGGGACGTTAATTGGGATGCTAATTGGGATGATAGTTGTGATGCTAATTGGGACGCTAATTGGGATGTTAATTGGGATGCTAATTATCGTCCAAAATAGCACCAACTTTTAAAAAGGGACGATAGTTGGGATGCTAAGTGGGATGCTAATTGGGACACTAATTGGGATTCTAATTGGGATGCTAATTGGGACGATAATTGGGACATTAATTGGGATGATAATTAGCATCCAAAATAGTGCCAACTTTTAAAAAGGGATGCTAATTGGGATGTTAATTGGGACATTGATTGGGATGATAATTAGGACGTTATTTGGGATGCTAATATGGACACTAATGGGTACGCTAATTGGGATGCTAATTAGCGTCCAAAATAGCGCCAACTTTTAAAAAGAGACACAAATAACGCCATTAAAAGCACCATTCCGTGGAAAAGCATCCACTTTGTCCAAAAAATGATGAAAAATACACTAAAAGTGATAGTGGACGCTAAAAAGGAAGCTAAAAGAGATGCTAATCACAGGCTTTTGTTGTAGTGAATATTGATTTTGAAGGTGAATTGCTAGTTTCCGAAGATCATGTGCATATTTCTCCTGAAGATGATGCACAACCTGTTGATAATTTAGATGTTTTGAAGGATGCATCAAAGTGTGAGAGATTTGAAAATTCACTCACTAATAATGATCTGATTCTTTATACCTATTCCTACATGTTGACTAGTGCATTGCTTCACAGTTCTACTGAAGATGGAGACACTGCCAAAGTATTGGCACACTATGAAATCTTGTTCCTCACTTTTGGACCTAATAGCACCTGTTTTGGATCTTATTTTAAATCATATTTCACGTCCCAAGATATTTTGGAAATTTTTTTCATCACTCTTGGAGCTTCTATAGCCTTTTCTAGTTCAAAGTTTCAACACAATTCATATTTTCATGGAGCTGATTTCATTTTCCATGGTTCGAAGTTGTTGGCTCAAGCATAACAAGTCTCATTTGGACCTAATATCAGTCTAATTTTCAATTCTAATGAGCAGCCACTCCTAGTCTTACATCAGTGTTTTGTAGGTATTCTACACGATTACATTGTTCATTATGTATTTGCCTATGTTCATGAGATAGTTGAGCGGATTTCTTTTCTTGCAATGAGGAGAAGACCTCCAGACATATTCATCAAGTTCTGGAGATTAAAATTTTATCCTTTCATGTCCATTTTTGAGGGATGGTTTTGTTCCCATGAGGTTGTTTCCTTGTTTCCTCAATTCATATGGATTAATAATCTAAAGGGTGACCAAAGGCCCATGCTGCATGGGTCCTCAATAAATTGTATTCATTACTCACCACTACAAGTTAGTCTTAAGGAGGGATGTTGGAACATTTAAATCCATCTAGACTATAGTCATACATCAATATTTGTTTCCCTGCACAATATTTGATCTCCCTACCACCTAGACTATGATATTGACCCCTAGTGCTTAATTATTCTCATTATTGGCCTCCATTCTCCACTCATGCACCTCATTCCTATATTTTAGGAGTAGTTGAGTCAATTTCATACAATTAAGGTGCCTTGTCTCATGTATCACCTAGTTAACTCACTATTTCCTTGATCTCATGAAATTGAGTTGTGATAAGCTACTTGACCACTATAAGTCATATCATGCACCTCCCTCTCCCTATTTTCCCCCTTGGTGTCTCCCTCATGCTCTAACCACTTTTAGTTAACTAGAACATGGCATACTTAGTCACTAGTTCTTGTTGTATATGGATTCTATGTTAGTTAATCCTACTTCATTGTGAGTCACTCAAATTGCTCCAAGGCATTCGAATTTATATTCTAAGAGATTCTATATATTGTATATTAATTGTACAACATAATATGAATGAAATATTATACCATTGGTGTGATTTTCCACTATTGTTTTAGATGTATTTTCTTCATATCTCTTCAGTTTCATGTCTATCTTTGATTATTTCTCGGTGAAGTTTTGTATTAGACCACTAGATCCCACCTGTGACTCATTAGAAATCTTGCAACTAGAAGAATAACCAGTCAGGGAAGTTGATGTATATACAAGTTCAACTTCCTAGGTCATATTACAACCCACTTGTAGAGACAAGACACAAAACAATGTGTTGTGTTCAAAGGAGACACAACTTGCTGCCATATAAAAAGAAAAAAGTAATTCATTCTCACATGTCTTTTTGGAATATGTAATTTTTTTGTCTTTTTCATATTAGGAAATCTTGAAAAAATAAATAAATAAATAAAATAAAAAATGCTATGGTACATGAGAAGAAATGAGTATCAATACAAGCCAACTAATTCCAAAAGAGATGGATCATGAGCCAGATGATGACACTCAACAATTTCAACCCACAATTTTCATTTTTTAAGGAGTTTGAATTTTTTTAAAGGACTCCATAAAAATTATCCCATAGATTTTTTTCGAGCCCGAGTCAATTGGTACTCGTCAATGTTTTCATATTTAGAGAGTCTAGAAAAACTAAAAGAATATTTCAAGGGTGATGTTTTTCGTAAAGTTAGTCTCCTATGCCTGAAAAGGTATAAAATAATGCGTTGGAGAACTCTTCTAGTCATAAATTGACTAAAGTATTCATTTTGTGTAAATAGTCTATCCGGTCTGAAAAAGGGTTAAAGTTATATCGGACATACACTCTTTCAAGTCCTTTTAACGAGTCTAAAAGAAACAAAACTCACTCAACAATATTTTTATGTTTATGGAGTAAAAAAAAGCTTAAAAATACTCCATTCAAATGGATCCTTATGGGGGTAGCCAGAAATATATGAGAAAGAGAGGCATGCATCTTCTTCTCAAAGTCATGGTAAAACTAAAAAGGCTCTCGATCCTATGAGAAAAACTCGGCATGGGTACCAAAATGGAAAGGGGGTGCTTACTAGGGTGACCCATGTTAAGTAGGATATTCTGTCAGACCAATGTAAAATGTAGGTAGATATGGTTAGCACACCGATATCCAATAGGTTTGACAGTATGGAAAATTTAGGTACCAAAAGGCTCAAATGCATCATAATAGCAAGGAATCCTAAACCTATATGAAAAGTTTCAAAAATACCTTATTGGATAAGGTAACAGGAAACAAATGATCCCTAAGCAACCATGAATTCATCTAAAGTTCTTGTCTCCAAGAAAAAACAGTACTAAGATCATATCTAAAAAATCTAAAAAGAAAGATCTGATATGGGCCAGTTTGGTAGAAATACTTTCAACTTCAGTATCTTCGACAATATCAAAAACCAAGGAAGAGTTTACTAGTGAATACTTAAGAACGGAAAGGGCTGGAGACCTACAAGTAATAAGATCAAAACCATGGGGAAGATCAGAGCTGAAAAATAAATGGATTCTACAATAGAAAAACCATCATCGTGGGAGTCAAAAAAATTGCTAGCAGAATCAAAATCATCAAGAACATCGACTTACATCTCAATGGTAGTCCAAAGACTTAAGAATGCCAATTTTTGAGGATCTATAAATAGGTAGATCATACTAAAAAGAAAAATTAGGGATGGATTTGATTGCGACTAAGTCCAATATAAGGAGAATATCTTTGGAACGGACCTCAAAATCCAAAGGATTACTAGAATGTATCGAATAGTTCATCTGAAGGAAGTATATCATCCTAGATAGAACGCATGTCAAAACATTCACTTAGAACAATAGGGTGGAGAGCAGGATTCAATTCCCCTATTAGATGGATCACCTAATCAACTATTGGGACCAAGTCCCGAATAAGTAAGCATGAATACAGATGCTTCTTCTCATTACAAATTGGACACAAGGGATATTAGGCCACATTATTCACCCATGGTTGGGAAGTGTCTATCGAAACACTAGGAACTAACAAAGGATATACTTGGTCTAAAGTTGGGTAATGAGGAGGATCAACAAATGCAATTTGATCAACTGTGAACTTGGACCAGTTCAAGTTCTTAGGCACCAAGCATACAATATCGAAACACATGGACATAGACGCATGTATTCATAAGTCTAATAGCTTAGAGATTATAAATGAGAAGTTGAAAGAATATGATAAAATAATATCCCCCTTCTTCAAATCCATGGAAACTATGGTAGAAAATGGCTTCGCCTATCCATTGGATACCTCTCTCAAACCTCATGCTCCTCAAGTACTGCATCAAAATTCATTTCAAAAAGAGTTATCCATACTTATGGAAGTTCTTGATAAATCCCCTATCCCTACAGCTCATGAAACCCTGAATCAATTGAAACTATATATCAACACTTTATCTCTATTGGACAACCCAATTCAGGTCCTGCAACTTGTTGATTACACCCCATACTCTAAACTAGATAAATCATTCAGAGTATTAAAAGGGGTAAGCCAAAAAGGAGTGGTCCTTATGCATAAGTTAAAGGACTTTGTAAAGAAAAGGGAGTAGAAACAATTGCCAATGCAATCATGGCAATCCTCTCAACAAACTGGAAAGTGAATATTTTGTGAAGATCGACAAAAAAAAGGGAAATTGGTAGTGTATATGTCTTTATTTTGTGCCTTGAATCAGTATATCTACATCTATTGTGTCAACTTGATTTTCTGTATATCTTGGATGCAATTTAATGGAAAATCATGTTAATGCTTTACTATTGAATTTGTTTGGATATTATATGTCTCTTGCAAGAAATTGCTCATGATTAATGTGCTCTTTTTATTCTTATTTGAATCCATGTACGTGATAAAATGTGTTATTTTGTGTCAGTTGTTGAATTCATATTTTCTCAATGTGCATTTCTCCTTCAGATGTCAGAATTTATTTAGGTTCTCATATTTGAACAAATTAAACCATGCATCGGAAACAATTCACTTAGTAACACATATGCACTAGATCACCTCATATTCCAACTCCAACTGAAATAATTGACATTTTGAACATACTTTATGTGAATTATTGCCTTGTAGTTCATGTTGGAGGAGCTAATCGGTGAGCCGACTAGACTAGTTAACCAACTAATCGGAGATTAGGTCGGCCTCAAAGGTCGTGTCGGTTGACTGAATCAACAAGAAGTTACTTATAAATGTTTTGTAATCATATATAATAGGTTGTTGAGCCAGATAAATAACTTGGTTCATTTCTGTGTATGTATGGACCCTCATGTGATTCTATAATATAATATGTTATTCTTCTATATGTTCTTGTCTCTTGTCTCTGTATGCTTATATGATTCTATGTGTGTATTATTGGTAACCTTATGTGATCTATGAGATTACAACATTGGTTACGTTGTCATTAGTACATATACGGATGACATGACCATATGTAGATGATATCAGAGCAAGAGATTAAGAATTGGTGGGAGCATAAAATCGCAAACTACTTGCAGAATTACGCGAGAAGAAACGGACTGACCATTGCTCAGGTGAAGGAGAAATTCTTCACCTAAACACATGAGAAATTTGTAGAATCGGTGCCCCAGTTGTTGAAAAAACTATTCGACGAATCCAGAAGCAACTAAAGACCAAGAATTACTTTCAGAAACTGATCCAAGGAGGACAAACAAACCTGTTAGAGTGGTTTGAGAAAATCACTGCCGAATCCTATCAAGAACAAGCAGTAGAGGAGAGAGTTCCAGTTGAAAGTATTGAAAAAGATTCTATACCAACTTTACTGAGCAATTTCTTTGTTCGCTACCAACATGTTGGGGCTTTGAAAATCGCAGGTAACAACAGTAGGGATTCTCCCCAATAAACGTTCCCAATTAGCTCGTTATTGTTTTGTATGGGGAATCTATCTAGTTTAAGGTCTAGCTACCGTAGGTCAAGTAACGATTAAACTGCTTTACTGGTTACGGCCCGATCCACCATGTATATTTTTTTTAGTTTTTTAATATTTAAGTATGATGTGCAAATTCCTAACTAAATGCAGGTGATAGAGATAACGAGGAGGGTCACAACATGATGCGCAGGTTCTTACCTCTCGTCTTACCTCTCTCGCTTCTAAATCACCAAACAAAGAGAAACTAACTAAGACTCACTAACCTATCCCTAGGGAGAAAAACTGTAATTAATGGTGAGTAATGTATTGTATTACATGCATAAATAAAATCACACATAGTTGTTAACATTCCTAAACACATGAATATCAATAGAAAGATGAATAACAAGATAGCTTATTGTTAATTAAAACATTCATTACTCAATCACGAATGTGGAAGTTTCACAAAAATAAACAGGAGTACATTCATAACATGAAAGAATTCAATAGGTTAGAATGATCTCACAGTTCATGGAAACAAGTTGAAAAAGAAATAGTTCACATCCAACCAGCCCATGGCAAACATTTGAAACTCCACAAAACTTTCTCCAGCCGAAAACATATAACTCTTTATTATAAGATGGATTAGTTCTTCTTACAATAAACTTCCTCAAGATAGTCTGAAAAAAAGGTCCTAGCTATCTAAAACTCTCCTATACTTATACAAAAAGAAAAAAACTCTTGGGCTGCCGCTCATTACCTCTTGAGCTTCCCCAACCTTTCCTTTACAAAAATTTGTCTTGTATCTTATGCACAAAAATTAATATAATATATTACATTATTAATCAATATTCCCAAAACATTTCACAAGGAAGGCCCAGCTTGCTCGTTTGTGAACTTTTTCCATGCATTAGCATCTGCTGCTATGCTTTCAAACCCAGAAGGCTCAAGGAATCGAATTTGAATCTCATACTTGGTAGCTTGGGCCTTCACACCCTCTATTCTAGCAGGAATCAGGCGCATCTGGTCCTCCAATAAGTGTATGCTCACGACTGCATGTGCTACTTCATTTTTTAATATCCATTCATCCAAATCCTTGACCTGCTGGATTGCTTGTTCATCCTCGTTGTATCTATCCTGTAAATGCTTTAAAACCAGTTCATGTTCAGGTAGCACCTCCAATCTCTTCTCAGCAAAAGTCTAACACCGATTATATGTGAAGAGCACTCTCCTGTAGAATTCGGCACAAGCATTCTTTCTCTTCTTCATTGTTTTTTTAAATTCTTCTGTGATATTACTGGCGAATTCCATTAACTCATATTCTTGCTTCAATGTTTGTTGATCTTTGACGGATAGTTCTGCGGGAGATTCTTGATTTGTTTCTACCCAAACCATTCTTCCCTTTAGAATTTCCAATATATCCTGAGTCCTATCTAGAAAATATGAAGTGGTACTTCCAATCTCTTCCATTTTGGTGTCTATCTGCTGAACTTTACATCTTTCATCTTCTATCTGTAGTTGTATCTGATGGATCCTTTTCCTAAGCATCAGAGCATGCTCCTTTAAGGGTCGGATGTCAACTTTCTGCTCCATAGCACTCTTTAATGATGTTGTTAATGAATTATTCAGTTCTTTTAAAGCTGATATCTACGTTTGATATTGCTTCTCCTTATCTTCTGCAGTATCCTTCTCTATTCCCAGCTCAGTAACTTTGCTTTCCAACTTGTTCTTTTCCTCATTTAATTTTCCAAACGATAGCTGAAGATTATCTTTCTCAACCTTTAAAATCTGATGCTCCAGCTGTAGCTTTTGTAACTTTGCCAAGGTAACTTGAGAATTCTTCTCTATATTTTCTACAGATATTGCTAAAGCATACTTATTTGCTTGCAAAGTTTGGCATTCTGTCCTTAAAATATTGAATTCAAATATCATGTTCTCATATTTTCTTTTTAGATTCTGGCTTTCATCCCTTTCTTTCTTCAAGGTTTCCTTCAGGTGAGCTACGTTCTTCCGTGACTGCTCCAGATCAGTCATGATCATGTCCATGTTGTCTTCATTTGCTAAGGTTAAAGCTACCACAGCCCTTGTTGTTAACCGTTGATCCCTATGAGTACCATGTACTACTGTCTTGTCCATCACCATCTTCCCTGGCTTTCCTCCAGTATTTACCTTTTTCTCGGTTCTCTTAACAATTCTCTTCTTTTCTTTGTCATAAAATATAGTATTAAAATCAGGTATTTCCTCCACTTCAGTAGGCATGAAAGGAATCAAATAAATAACAGAAGTTGAACCTTCTCCTAACATACTGCCAGAAGGAACAATAGGCTCCAAGGGATCAAGATCGGATTGTCCTTGTTCTTGATTTGTAGGATATTTTCCTTCTTGTACATCAGCTTGCTCTATGGGCTGCTTTTCCTTTTGGGGTTCGGTTAACCTGAAGCCCTCACTTTCTGCTTGTTTCTTCTTTATCTCAACTTCTTCTTTTCTTTTATTTTCTTTTCTTCTTCTTCCTTCCTCAACCAATTCTCTACTTCTTGTACCAATCTGATAGCATCTTCCTTTCTTTTCTTAGCCTCTTCTTATTCTATCTTCTTAGCTTTCTTTGCAGCATTGCCCTTTCCACCCATAGTTGTTATCTTTTGTTTGAACCTTTTCTTAAGGGTGGTTATGTTTTTGGTATTGTGGAAGGTTTCCTCATCCTTGTCCCAGAAGTCAATGTACTCAAAATGAACTCCTGCTTCTTTACAATAATCAACTACCTTATTTTCAGAGTCATTTTTATGAACATTTATTTCACTAAAGTGAAAATATTCTAATTCTTTAACAAACTTTGTTGCCTTCTTTACCCTCGAAAACTTATAGCTTCCAATGAAGAAGGGTACTGCAGGGTACACTCCCTTTTTATGTTCAAACAAAAAATTCCCTACTCCATCGATGTATAACTGTCTAATAGCCTCCTTGTGGAGTACATAATCGGTAGCATATTTTGGGAGTAGAGAAGGATCTCTCAAACCACCATACATCCTCACATACAATCCATCCTCTGTCAGATAATAACTCCTAAATTCTTGTATGACCTTAAATGCTTCCTCAGACATGCAATTACATTCTACTAGAAAGATCAGAGTATATAGGGGCATAATGAAATGCTCACAAATCTCCTTATAGTAACTATAATATTTATGAGCCCAAAACAATTTATAAGATATGTATATTGGGGTTCTATCCTTCTCCCAATTGCACTTTAAAGCAGGGAAAGGTTGAGTGCACAATATGCACTCAATTAAAATAGAACTCATGTAGAATTCAGATTTCTTCTGGGATACTCCTCCCAAGGCTGCACTTATACATGCTGAAAGACTGTTTGACACTATACTGGCCCAGTTGAAAATAGTTCCTTATGTAGCAACAAAAAAGATGATCGGTATCCAACCAATATTGAGACTTTTTCCATTTTCTCTACCAAAAATCATGTAAAGCATCAAAGCAATAAATCTGTAAGGAGCACAAAGAGTTGAGGTATCATATTCTCCCAAAGGTCTGGTTCTAAAATTCTTCCCTGGGATCATCATCCTCTTTACTGTCTCTACTAGGTCCAGACCTACCTCCTTTAACCAACTTTCCATTAGATAGGCATGTGGTGTGGGTAGATGGTATGCCATAGACACATAGGCAGGGTTGTATGCAGCTAGCCTTACTTTGCAGTATTTGCTAAGATCATTCTCGTCACATCTGCCCTGGGTAGAAACCAACCTATTACTTCTGAGCACAGAAACAATTCAGGCCTAGTAGCCACTTTCACCAAAGCTGACCTTTCAATGTTAGCATAAATTGTCATTTCTTCAAACCCAACATCAGGGACATTCTAGCTTGAGATCATTCTAAAAATTTCTCCCCATTTGTAATTTGGTTCTACTCCAGTAGTGGCTTTAGTGTCCTCATAGATGATTTCTAACCTGCTTATTACTTCTACCTCAAGCTCCTCTTTAGCCACCTGGGCTTTCTTCTTCTGTCTCTTTGGCATGTTGTTGTAATGGAAATCGACCTATAACAGTCATGCAACATGTTTTAGTCTAACTAACTCTAGCAATTGATATAGTAATAAACAAGAAAATGTACATATCTATTCACCTCTTCGACATGCATGCTGGTAAATTAGGTTAAACACAGTCTTTCAAATGAGTGATTTAAAACAGAAAAACACGATAGAATGCTTCCTCCTAAACTTGTCCAAGATTCACTCTCTCAGAAACCCTAATTGACTGAATGCCCTCCTGAATCCCACGAGAAACGGTGGCTGTAGGGAATATGTCTTCTTAACCTCCGACTGACCATAAAATTTCCAAGAATAGGGTGGTGCAGACAGCAAAATGCCTGTCTACACCATACCCTAAAACCTCATGCCCAAGACACAAGCATACTCATAATGCTTAAAAGTAGACAGACTCAACCTTCACACCAAATGAAAACTTAAGCAAGGGGCTATGCCCTTAATGAGGTAAAATATTCACAAGAAAAATCGTAAGAAGGCAAAAACCCTAACCTCCATGCAGAAAACCTAACCTCCACCCACTAACGGTTCAATCAGTAAAAACACCACCCAAAAGACAAAATCACGGGTAACATACCTGCAAATGGAAGCATGGATGACCCAGACGGGCAAAGATTTCCACAGGTGCAGAGGAGGAAAAAACAGGTCTTGACAGCTGGGCGCACACCTTCTCCGAACGGTTTCGACGGTGCAAATGGAAAAATCACAAGGCATGATATAACACACATATATAACCTTTGACCAAGCGGGAAACCATCAACAGGAAAACATTAAAACCATCGGAAAAATAGTCTGGAGGATATCCGTAATAGCGGGCGCGAAAAGAACTACAAACCCGGCACTATATTGTTAAAGCAATATCAGACGTCGGAAAATTTAAACTCTTTGGAATCGGTAAAGAAAAGGTAAAGCTTTTAGATCACTTTAAGACTAGCCTTCTGCAACATCAAGCGGGATAAACACTACAACTCCAACCTTTTCCAACCAACCAACGCGACAGCAGAAAAAATTTAATCGGATATCAGAAACACTCAGGTGAAAGAACACCTAGTTCAACGGATAAGTCTAGCACTAAGGAGCCAAAAATTTGGCAAACAAAGTCCGAGAGGTAAATCAAATTAACTCTGATGCATCAGTGAAGGTTTCCAAAGGCTTCCAATAGACCACTTAGCAAGCTAGATGACTCTACTTCTACAACGTCGGAAGGCTAGTCCACTACGCTTCCAATATCGGAAGAATAGTTGACTAATCATCCAATATAGAAAAGTAAAAAGAGAAAGTTTTTTAAGAGAATTTTCTGAACTCAGGGAAACTTTGGAAATAATAAAATACTTCTAGGCTAGTTTGAAGATAAATAAATAAAAAGGAGGCCCTAAAATTAAAAAAAAATTGGGGAAAAAGTTTCAGCTGCAACAATTGGCGAATACCTGGTGAACACAGATCTCTAAACAATTTACTCTTTGATCAACAGACTGCTCTGATGGTACCACTTTGCTAAATTTCTTCAAGATATCTAAATTCCCAAAATGTAACACTTATGCACTTTAATCATTGGTGATAGTCCAAGTTAAGGAAAAAAGGGGAACCAGGATTTCAAAGTCTGGATAACTCTTTCGAGGCCAAGAGTATGAGTTTCGTTTTACCTCTGTCTTTGGGTAGTTTCCAACTCCAAAACCACATGATCGTAACATATGGTAAATAGATATATTCGTTTGTTCTTCATTCCCATGCCATTTTGCACTTTTTGTGCTTTTGGACTTTTGTCCCCTCTTGAGTCCTTCTGTTTTCCTTCTTTCTGAATTTTAATTCAGGCTCCTCTATCCATAGTGTCCTTTTGTGTGAGAGATATTTTAATTTCAACTCACGGATGAAGAACAACTTTGGAAACCTCATTCATACTGATGTGGTTCAGTACATGTTTTGATACATATTGATTTTTAGGAGATTTTGACTCTCACTAACCTTTTGGCTTTCAATTCATGGCATGAGATTATTTAAAAATAATACAATGTTTACCTTGCTTCCTTTCCATGGGTCTTTTACTGTTACCCACTAGGACAGTTTTTTAATGTGAGATGAATGGAGCCTCAAAATAGTACTGTGGACTTTTCTATCTTGAGTTATTTCACAAGGATTAAGCGGGACTTCAATGTGTTCATGACCATTTAGAAAATATTCTAAACTTGAAGAAATTATTTCAAGCATTATATGAATCAATAGTAGGCAATCTTGTAGTCAAATATTTTAGTTAATCCGGAATTCTGATGAACTCCATACAACCAAAAGTCGTGTTGTTTTATTGACCATAAGCAAAACAAAAATTTACAATCAATCAAACTCTAAGCAAATAAAGAAAACAACTAAAATACTCTAAAGTAAACAATAAACCAAACGTTTATTTATGTACAAGAAAACAAAATCAAAATGATCAAGAAAAATAAGGCTTGAGAACTAAACCATTTACTTGTAAGTTCTCTTCCCACCCCTGTAAGTTCTGCAACTTGTAAGTCGAGAGGCCTAGCTTTGCTACAATTTGAAAAGGGCCTACCCATAACTGTTGAAACTTAGTGTGCTTTCCCTTCTCATCGTGCGGGTGATCCCACTTAAGAACTAGATCTCCTACTTCGAACTCTTTGTTCCCAGCTTTGTGCTTGTTAAACCAATGCTTCACCATTTCTTGTTGATGCTTAAACTTTTCTCGGGCTTTGCACCTAGACTCTTCTGACTTCAACAGATTATAGATTCGAATTTGTAGAATTTCATTATCAGTACCCCTAGACTCTTGGGCTATTATGGAAGATGGAAATAGAATATTAGGAGGGAGGACAACTTCTTTTACATAAAGGAGAGTGTATGGTGACACACCTAAGGAATTCTTGGGTGTGACTCTATCAGCCCAGAGAGCATTAGGTAAAGCTAAATGTCAGCTCCTTTGATTTTCTATAACTGTTTTCTTTAGAATTCTAATCAGATTTTTGTTTGTGGATTCCACCAAACCATTTCCTTGTGGGTAATAATTTGTTGAATAATGCAACTTAATTCCTCTTTCATTAGAAAATGCAGTTAATCTAATAGAATAAAAATAAGAAGCATTATCAAAAACCAGGGAAATTGGAACCCCAAACCTGGTCATAATGTGGTTCTATAAGAAATCCATAACTGCATCTTCATTTACATTTCGTAATGGAATAGCTTCGACCCATCTTGTAAAATAATAAGTTGTTGTCAGACTGTACTTATGTTGTAATGAGGATTTTGGATTGATTTCTCCAATAACATCAATTCCCCATTGTTCAAATGGTTCTAATATAATTATTGGTTTTAATGGTCCTACTGTTGTGGCGTGTCTTCGAACACATATCTAACAAGCATCACATTTTCTAACATGATCATGAGCATCCTTAAACAATGTAGACCAGTAATATCCAGCTCTAAGAATCTTATGTGTTGTTGTGTCTCCAGAAAGTGACCTCCAGTAGGTCCATCATGCAATTCTGCTACGACCTTCTTTGCATATTCTTATTCCAAGCACCTGAGAAATACTCCATCGTAGTTCTTTCTAAACAGTACTCCATCAATGATATGATATAAAGCTGATTTCAGACGTAATTCTCTTCTTTTCTTGGGACTCCAATGCTCCGAAAAATACCCTTCTTGGAGATAATGGACTAGATCCCTATACCAGGAGTCTGGAGCTATAAATAGAGGACATGCATCCACCATATGTAGTTCAGCTTCATTATCCCAGCTGCTTTCTTCATTGTTTTGACCCTCAGTCATTAGTTTACAAAGTCCTTGTCCTTTAACTAAGGATACTAGTTTGAACTCAAGATCATATTCTTGTAAAGCAGTCACCTAGTTGCCTCCTCTTTCTCCTAATTCCTTTTGTACAAAAAGAGATCGTACGGCTGGGTGTGGAACTATTACTTTGGTGCAATTCTTAAGTATATATGGCCTGAATTGTTTTACCGCTTTAAAAACTGCATAAGCTTGTTTGTCAACTGTTGGATAATTCAATTCATCCCCTTGTAGACCAGTGCTCATAAATGATCTGGGGTACTCATCTCCCACATCTTCTTTCTATGTAAGCACAACTGCTAATGAATCATCAGACGCAAAAGTGTACAGAATAAAATCCTTTTCAAAATTTGGAATTTTGAGTGATGGTGCATGAGCAACATATGTTTTTATCTTGCTGAATGCATTCTTCTCCAAATCAGTCCATTTGAACTGCACACTCTGTTTAACCATTTGCTGCAAAGGTTTGACGATTTGAGCAAAGTTTGGTACAAACCTCTATACAAAGTTCATTGTCCCCATAAAAGATTGCATACCCTTTTTATTATGGGGTAAAGGGATATGTTCTATGCCTCTAATCCTCTCTGGGTCTATGGAGATCCCTTTCTTAGAAATGACATGACCCAATAGTTTTCCTTCTGTGATTACAAACACACATTTCTTGGGATTTAGTGAAATACCATATTTTCTCCAATGCTCGAAAATCTGTTTCAAATGAAATGCATGCTCTTCTCTCTTTTTCGAAAATATTGTAACATCATCTAGATAAACCACAATAATACGGCCAATCAAACTGTGGAAATATATATCCATGGCCCTCTGGAATGTAGCTCCAACATTGATAAGTCCAAAGGGCATCCTCCTATACAAAAAAGTTCCCCACTTGGTTCTGAAAGTGGTTTTAAGCCTGTCTTCTTCTGCTACTAATTATTGATTATAACCAGAGAATCCATCTAATAACGAAAACAATTCATATCCTGAAACCATCTATAGTATTTGCTCCATGGGTGGGACAAGATAATTATCTTTATCTGATGCACGATTAAGATTTCTGAAATCTACACAAAGTCTGATTTCTCCGGACTTTTTCCGTACTGGTACCAAATTAGAAACCCATTCTGAATGTCTGACTTTAAATGTGATTTTAGCATCCAACAACTTTTTTACCTCACTTTGAATTGAAGGTTCTAGCTTGGGATGCATCTTTCTCAAAGGCTGTTGGTAAGGCTTGATTCCAACTTTGATTGGGATAACATGTTATATGATATTTGTGTCATAAGTTTTGAGATATTCATAGGTCCAAGCAAACACATCCCTGTACTACTTGAATAAACTAATGAACTTACTCATTTCACCTGGAGAACAACACTTCCCCAAATTTACATATTTGGGTTCAGCTTCAGTCCCTAAATTTATCAGCTCAAATGGTAAAGACGAGCTATGAGTCTTGACGTTCCCTGGATTTCTAAACTTGTTATCTAAATCAAACATTTGTTTCAAGGTCCTAACTCCTTTCGGAATAAAGTTCCTGAACTTTAATTTCGCTTGATGTTCTTCATCATCTATTATTGCTCCTTTGAAAGTATCATCATTCATCAAACACTCCAAGATTTGTTGATCATTGTCAAAAACCCTTAGACTTGTGATGTTATTTGGAACAGAAGGCATGAAAAGTAATTCAATAGAGAATCTATTATTTGAAGGTACTAATCTTGTAGCTGAGGTAGCTAATAAATCAGCTGCTGCATTTTTTAATCTAGGAATTGACACAATATTGAATGCATGAAAATTTATCAGAAACTCCCAAACTTCGTTTTTGTAAGCTATCAAATGGGGTGAAATGCAGTGTATTTTGTTCTGAATTTGCTTAACAACAATTTCAGAATCTCCATATACTTTCAGATTTTTTACTTTCAATTCTATTGCTTTTTTAAGTCCCTGAACTAGCGCTTCATATTCGGCTATGTTATTTGTGCATTCAAATTCTAACCTGCATGAAAAAAAATGTTTATTTTTTTCTAGATCAATCAAGACACAGCTAGCTCCTGATCCCTCCACTGTTTTAGAACCATCGAAATAAAGAATCCAAAAACTTTCTACTTCTACTAAAACTGAATTGTGAACTACATCTGAAACAAAATCTACTATGTTACAGTCGATCTCATCAGCCCGTGAAAATAAAAGGAGATCGGAATGGATATTAGGTATACTGTTGGCTTCTTCAGCTTGGTAATTTCCTAGTTCCAGTTCAATGAAATCTGGTTCATTTTTTCCTTCTAACTGAGTCACATTATATTTCATTTGAGGCTCTCTTAACACTTTTATCTGATTTTGACATCCTTTAAAAGGAAACCACAAATGTGACCAATTCGATGCAAAATATCCTTCTAACCTTGCTAACCAGTCTCGGCCCAAAACAAAACCATAAGCATCTTTTATGTCTGCTACTACAATGTCTATGTACTAACATACCCTCTCCTCTGTGGATAAACGAATCGGAACATCCTCCATTTCTCCTATTACTTTTACTGTCGTTCTGTCTAATTGAAGAACTTGTCCAGTGGTTGGTTTAGGTTGACCATTGATTTCATTTGCTTGCAGACTAAAAGTGGCAGAAAATTGAATAATACTCCTGAGTCTACTAAACAGTTATGCACATTATAGTTTAAAATTTCAAAGGTTAGGAGAAATGCTGGAGTTTTATACCTAGATTTTCCTCCTAAACTTGCCTCACCAATCTCTTCCTCAGGTTGGTTGTCACTGGGAGGCTCTTCCTCTGGTGTCTCAAGTGCTTTTAAAAGCTTCTCCTTTTGCTGAGGTAAATTGCACATTTCAAACAATGAGATATTTGCTTTAGCCTTTTTAATGTCTTCCACAACATCATATCCCATCTCATGTTCTTTGAGACTCTTCTTGGCACTTTCTATTTTATTTTCAGAAGGATTTACATGTGTGTTGACTTTCTTAGGATCTTGACTTGAAAATAACAAATTCAGGTATTTTAACAGTCGAAGTGTTGTTCTTTATATTCTTCATGTTTTCTTGAAGTTTCTTAATCTTTGGAAGTATTGAATTATCTTCTTTTAACGGATTCTGACTTCTTGTTGTTACATTAGTTTCTGGTGTTTCTTCTTGCATCGAAAAGTCTTCATCTTCCATATTAAACATAGAAACATAGTCCCATAAAACTAAGGTATCTTCCTCTTGTGTTTCTTTAGGTTCATGATCTTTTTCTTTCTCCTCACCAGTTTCTGTCAATTTGGAGTCCAATAATTGATTCATTATTAATGTCATAGAATTAATCCATTGTGGGAAATTCTTCTCAGAATGAGGCTGCTGATGAAAGGTACAAAAATTGTCCATGCTGTGGAGGAGGTTTAGGTTGTGATTGAATTTGCAGGTAGGGAAAAATACCATGAGGTTGGTTTTCCTTTCAGGGTGTGAGGAAACAATCTAGAGACCACATCTTCATGCTCTCCAGCTCGTAGTCCCTCTAAAGCCAAGTAAAAACTATGCAAATGATCATCTACAAGAATTCCTTCACTTGGTTCAAACTTGGGTAACATCTTGTCAAAAGTCTGAGGCAAATCATGCAAGGGAGGTGTCAGATTTAAAGCAGATCTAGCTCTCCATGCAGGTTGTGGAGGTGGCTGATTTGCATTCACATTTGCCATGACTCTGAGTGGAGTATGCGGTGGGGATTGAATAGGAGTCTGAAAAGGTGAACAGTGAGGGGAATCTAGTCCCAATTGATCCAAATTTTGGTCAACTTATTGTAAGGTTGTTTCTACCAATTCTTCAAGATATTCTACCAACACTGAGTCTTCCAATTGAGGGCGATCCTTCTTGTGATACTCTCTTTTAGGTAGGACAGAGATAATAGGTAATCCTCCAATATTTTTCACATATGCCCTGGTAATTCTCCTTAAATCATCAAACAGTTAGTTATCAACGGGATAAAGATACCCTGTTTCCTTTTCTTCAGGAGTGGGTTTGTGAAGCAAAGTGATTCAGAACTGTCACCGGTGGAGTAATTTCAAGAAAGAGGAATTCCTTGTCCAGCCAAGCACTGGTGGCCCTCCTTATAGCGCCAAAACTGTTGGGGCCTGGAAAATCACAGGTAATAATAGTAGGGATTCTCCCCAATAAACGTTCCCAATTAGCCCATTATTGTTTGGTATGAGGAATCCATCCAGTTTACGGTCCGGCTACCATAGGTCAAGTAACGATTAAAGTGTTTTACCGGTTACAGCCCGGTCCACCATGTATATTTTTTTTAGTTTTTTAATATTTAAGTATGATGTGCAAATGCCTAACTAAATGCAAGCGATAGAGATAATGAGGAGGGTCACAACGTGATGCACAGGTTCTTACCTCTCGTCTTACCTCTCTCTCTTCTAAATAACAAAACAAAGGGAAACTAGCTAAGACTCACTAACCTATCCCTAGGGAGAAAAACTATAATTAATGGTGAGTAATGTATTGTATTACATGCATAAATAAAATCACATATACCTGTTAACATTCCTGAACACATGAATATAAATAGAAAGATGAACAACAAGATAGCTTATAGTTAATTAAAACATTCATTACTCAATCACGAATGTGGAAGTTTCACAAAAATAAAAAGGAGTACATTCATAACATGAAAGAATTCAATAGGTTAGAACGATCTCACAATTCATGGAAACAAGCTGAAAAAGAAATAGTTCACATCCAACCAGCCCATGGCAAACATTTGAAACTCCACAAAACTTTTTCCAGCCAAAAACATATAACTCTTTATTATAAGATGAATTAGTTCTTCTTACAATAAACTTCCTCAAGATAGTCTGGAAAAAAAAGTCTTGTCTATCTAAAACTCTCCTATACTTATACAAAAAGCAAAAAACTCTTAGGCTGCCCCTCATTGCCTCTTGAGCTTCCCCAACCTTTCCTTTACAAAAATTTGTCATGTAGCTTGTGCACAAAAATTAATATAATATATTACATTATTAATCAATATTCCCAAAACATTTCACAAGGAAGGCCCAGCTTGCTCGTTTGTGAAATTTTTCCATGCATTAGCATCTGCTGCTATGCTTTCAAACCCAGAAGGCTCAAGGAATCGAATGTTAATCTCATACTTGAAAGCTTGGGTCTTCACACCCTCTATTCTAGCAGGAATCAGGCGCATCTGGTCCTCCAATAAGTGTATGCTCACGGCTGCATGTGCTACTTTATTTTTTAATATCCATTCATCCAAGTCCTTGACCTACTGGATTGCTTGTTCATCCTTGTTGCATCTGTCATGTAAATTATTTTAAAATAGTTCATGTTCAGGTAGCACCTCCAATCTCTTCTCAATAGAAGTCTAACACCAATTATATGTGAATAGCACTCTCCTGCAGAATTTGGCACAAGCAGTCTGTGTCTTCTTCACTGTTTTTTTAAATTCTTCTGTGATATTACTAGTGAATTCCATTAACTCATATTATTGCTTCAATGTTTTTTGATCTTTAACGGATAGGTCTACGGGAGATTCTTTATTGGTTTCTACCCAAACCATTCTTCCCTTTAGAATTTCCAATATATCCTAAGTCCTATCCAGAAAATATGAAGTGGTACTTACAATCTCTTCCAGTCTAGTGTCTATCTGCTGAACTTTCCATCTTTCATCTTCTATCTGTAGTTGTATCTAATGGATATTTTTCCTAAGCATTAGAGCATGCTTCTCTAAGGGTCGGATGTCAGCTTTCTGCTCCATAGCACTCTTTACTGATGTTGTCAATGAATTCTTTTGTTCTTCTAAAGTTGTTATCTATGTCTGATATTTCTTCTCTTTATCTTTTGCAGTATCCTTCTCTATTCCCAGCTCAATAAATTTTCTTTCCAACTTGTTCTTTTCCTCATTTAATTTTCCAAAAGATAGCTAAAGATTATCTTTCTCAACCTTTAAAATTTGATACTCCAGCTGTAGCTTTTGTAACTCTGCTAAGGTAACTTGAGAATTCGTCTTTGTATTTTCCGAAGATATTGCTAAAGCACCCTTATCTGCTTGCAGATTTTGGCATTCTGTCCTTGCAACCTTGAATTCACCTATCATGTTCTCATATTTTCTTTTTAGATTCTAGCTTTCATCCCTTTCTTTCTTCAAGGTTTCCTTCAGCTGAGCTACGTCCTTCCGTGACTGCTCAAGATCAGTCATGATCATGTCCATGTTGTCTTCATTTGCTAAGGTAAGCTACCATAGCCCTTGCTATTAACCGTAGATCCTTATGAGTACCATGTACTATTGTCTTGTCCATCACCATCTTCCCTGGATTTCCTCCAGTATCTACCTTTTTCTTTGTTCTCTTAACAATTCTCTTATTTTCTTTTTCATAGAATATAGTATTAAAATTAGGTATTTCCTCCTCTTCGGTAGGCATGAAAGGAATCAAATCAAATTCAAAAGTTGAACCTTCTCCTAACATACCTCCAGAAGGAACAACAGGCTCCAAGGGATCAAGATCGTACTATGCTTGTTCTTGATCTGTAGGATCTTGTCCTTCTTGTACATTAGCTTGCTCTGTGGGTTTCTTTTCCTTTTGGGGTTCTGTTAACCTGAATCCCTCACTTTCTGCATGTTTCTTCTTTATCTCAACTTCTTCTTTTATTTTATTTTCATCTTCTTCCTTCCTCAACCAATTCTCTGCTTCTTGTACCAATCTGATAGCATCTTCATCTCTTTTCTTGGCCTCTTCCTCTTCTAGCTTCTTAGCTTTCTCTGCAACCTTGCCCTTTCCACCCACAGTTGTTACCTTTTGTTTAAACCTTTTCTTAAGGGCTATTACGTTTTTGGCATTGTGGAAGGTTTCCTCATCCTTGTCCCAGAAGTCAGTGTACTTGAAATGAACTCCTGCTTCTTTACAATAATCAACTACCTTATTTTCAGAGTCATTTCTATGAAAATTTATTTCACCAAAGTGAAAATATTCTAATTCTTTAACAAACTTTGTTGCCTTCTTTACCCTTGAAAACTTATAGCTTCCAATGAAGAAGGGTACTGCAAGGTACACCGCCTTTTTATGTTCAAACAAAAAATTCCCTACTCCATCGATGTATAACTGTCTAATAGCCTCCTTGTGGAGTACATAATCGGTAGCATATTTTGGGAGCAGAGAAGGATCTCTCAAACCACCATACATCCTCACATACAATCCATCCTATGTCAGATAATAACTCCTGAATTCTTGTATGACCTTAAATGCTTCCTCAGACATGCAATTACATTCTGCTAGGAAAATCAAAGTATATAGGGGCATAATGAAATGCTCACAAATCTCCCTATAGTAACTGTAATATTTATGAGGCCAAAATAATTTATAAGCTATGTATATTGGGGTTTTGTCCTTCTCCCAATTGCACTTTAAAGCAGGGAAAGGTTGAGTGCACAATATGCAATCAATTAAAATAGAACTCATGCAGAATTCATATTTCTTCTGGGATACTCCTCCCAAGGCTGCACTTATACATACTGAAAGATTGTTTGACACTATACTGACCCAGTTGAAAATAGTTCCTTGTGTAGCAACAAAAAACATGACCGATATCCAACCAATCTTGAAAAAATTTCCATTAGCTCTACCAAAAATCCTATTAAGCATTAAAGCAATAAATCTGTAAGGAGCACGGAGAGTTGAGGTATCATATTCTCCCAAAGGTCTGGTTCTAACATTCTTCCCTGGGATCATCATCCTCTTTATCGTCTCTACCAGGTCTAGACCTACCTCATTTAACCAACTTTCCCTTAGATATGCCTGTGGTGTGGGTAGATGGTATGTCATAGACACATAGGTAGGGTTGTATGCAGCATAGCCTTGCTTTGTAGTATTTTCTAAGATCATTCTCGTCACATCTGCCCTAGGCAGAATCCAACCAATTACTTCTGAGCACGGAAACAATTCAGGCCTAGTAGCCACTTTCATCAAAGCTAACCTTTCAATGTTAGCATAAATTGTCATTTCTTCAAACCTAGCATCTAGGACATTCTAGATTGAGATCATTCTAAAAATTTCTCCCCATTCGTAATCTGGTTCTACTCCAGTAGTGGCTTTAGAGTCCTCATAGATGATTTCTAACATGGTTATTACTTCTACCTCAGGATCCTCTTCAGCCACCTGGGCTTTCTTCTTTTGTCTCTTTGGCATGTTGTTGTAATGGAAATCATCCTGTAACAATCATGTAACATGATTTAGTCTAACTAACTCTAGCAATTGATATAGTAATAAACAAGAAAATATACAGATCTATTGAACTCTTGGACATGCATGCTGGTAAATTAGGTTAAACACAGTCTTTCAAATGAGTGATTTAAAACATAAAAACACGATAGAATGCTGCCTCCTAAACCTGCCAAGATTCACTCTCTCAGAAACTCTAATTGACTGAATTCCCTCTTGAATCCCACGAGAAACTGTGGCTGTAGGGACTATGGCTTCGTAACCTCCGGCCGACCATACAAATTCCAAGAATAGGGTGGTGCAGACGGTGAAACGCCTGTCTACACCATACCCTAAAACCTCACACCCAAGACGTAAGCATACTCATAACACTTAATAGCAGACAGACTCAACCTTCCCACCAAATGAAAACTTAAGCAACGGGCTATGCCCTTAATGAGGTAAAATATTCACAAGAAAAACCTTAAGAAGGAAAAAAACCTAACCTCCATGCGGAAAACCTAACCTCCACCCACTAATAGTTCAATTAGTAAAAAACACCACCCAAAATACAAAATCACGAGTAACCTACCTAGAAATGGCGACATGGATGACCCGGACAGGAAAAAATTTCCACAGGTGTAGAGGAGGACAAAACAGTTCTTAACAACTGTGCGCACACCTTCTCCGGATGGTTTCGATAGTGCAAACGGACAAATCACAAGGCATGATATCACACACATATATAACCTTTGACCAGGTGGGAAACCATCGGCAGGAAAACATTAATACCATCAGAAAAATAGTCTGGAGGATATCCGCAATAGCGGGCGTGAAAAGAACTACAGACCCGGCACTATATTATTAAAGCAATATCGTACGTCGGCAAATTTTAAATTCTTGGGATCAGCAAAGAAAAGGTAAAGCTTTCGGATCACTTTAAGACTATCCTTCCACAACGTCGGGCGGGATAAACACTACAACTCCGGCCTTTTCCAGCCAACCAACGCGACATCAGGAAAAATTTAATCGGATATCGGAAACACTCAGGTGAAAGAACACCTAGTTCATCGGATAAGTCTAGCACTAAGGAGCCGGAACTTCAGCAAACAAATTCTGAGAGGTAAAGCAAATTAAATCTGATGCATCGGAGAAGGTTTCCAAAGGCTTCCGATAGACCACTCGGAAAGCTAGATGACTCTACTTCCGCAACATCGGAAGGCTAGTCCACTACGCTTCCGATATCAGAAGAATAGTTTACTAATCATCCGATACAGAAAAGTAAAAAGACCAAGTTTGTTAAGAGAATTTTCTAAACTCGGGGCAACTTTGGCAATAATAAAATACTCCTAGGCCAGTTTGAAGAAAAATAATTATAAGGGGGGCCCTAAAATTAAAAAAAATTGGGGAAAAATTTGCAGCTGCAACACAACCCTTTTGTTCAAATTTCTAATCGACAGAGGAGTAGGTCACATAGTTGAACTTCGACTATCACTCATTGAACCACCTACAAACACTAACTACGTGGGAAAAAATTATTGCAGAAAGGGAGTGGGAGTACTTCCTAAACAAATAAACCGAACTATCTGAGCTTACTAAAGCGTCGACTAGGCTATGGGGGGGTAGTTGGCCATGTGTCGGGGTAGAGTAAAAGGATTCTAGTCGACCTAAGAAAATACCACCACCAACAATGAAAATTCAACCTAAGAAGGAAATTGAGTGGATAGTGACTCATAAAGGTGCATCGGACCTACAAAAGATAGAAAGGGAGAAGAGGCAGAAAAGAAGGGAAGAGATACAAGAGCAAGCTATAGCGCTCCAAAGAAGAATGGTTGCATTAGAGGAAATTTCAATTTAAAAAGGGCCTTCCAAAAATAATACAAATTCCATGTCACCATGTATTAGCCAATCAATATTCTTTAAAAATCAAAAAGGGAGCACCTCTTAAACATTTTTTTAATATAAATTTGGGGATAGGTATCATTAAAAAAACTACTTTTTTGTTCGTATTTTCGACATATATCCGTGTGTTTTTACTCAAATTTTGATCGAGAGAGATCATTGGATGTGGAATTATATTCTTCATCCAATGAGTACCCACTCGGCATACTTTTTGTAGGCCCTTCTACCCCAAAAACAAGAAATACCAGAAAAATTGTGGCAATGATGTCATCATCACGTTTTTTCTAGTATTTCTTGTTTTTTGGGTAGCGAGGCCCGTCAAAAGTATTCTGAGAGGGTACTCGTTGGATGCGGAATTCAATTCCACATCCAACGAGCTCTCCCGATCAAAATTTGAGTAAAAACACGGGAAGATATGTCAAAAATACGAACAAAAAAGTAATTTTTTATTTTCTTCCTCCAAAATTAATAAATATTATTTTATTATTTTAACTATTATGTTATTAATTTTCCTTAGGAGGCCCTTTTTGAGTTGAAATTTACTCTAATGCCAAGGTGATAAAGCATGAGGAAAATGCACCGTAGTCGGGTCATGGCTGACAAGGAGAAGGCGTAGATGAAGAGGTGTCACCAATGGAAGAAGATTTGTGGATAGAGCAGCAAGAAGCTCTCCAACTAGAAATACCCTGGGAGGTAAGACCTCTATCTCTGATAAATACGAGTACTCGAATGCAGGCCATTGTTGAGGAGGACCTAAGACTAAGAGCTGGTGAGTTCGGATATGGAGCCGACTAGACGACAAAGTAAATGATGACAATCATTTAGTAATTCGTCGACCGGAGGAAGGAAATTGGGTTACACTTCAGGTGTACCCGTCCAACCGAAGCATTCATTTACTCTACCCAGGACATGAAGGAGCACCCCCCTACCAAAAACAGACCAGTCGGACTCATGAGCACAACAGTGCAGTTGGACAATGACAGAAGAAGTCGAAATTGACCGACAAGTTGTCGAAACAGAACCGACAAACAATACATCTGACGGAAATGAAAGCTTCGTTGAGACTAGCTGCGAAAAGAGAGATACATGGAATATCCCACCACCCCCACCACCGCCACCTCCCAAAGGAGAAGCCGACGCCGACATGTGGCACGGTTCAGCACATATTCCCCTCTATGAGGGCGACGAAGACCCCAAGAGACATTGGTTCGTCTGCGAGTCGACATGGGAGGCCAATCAAGTTACAAATGAGGATAGACAAATGGGGCAGTTCACAAGTGCGCTACGAAAAATAGCACTAACTTGTTATGTCATAACCCCAAAATTTCATAAAAATTTAAAATTTTTAAAGTAATATAAAATGTCTGAAGTCGCAGTTTAATAACTGCTAGCGGTTAGCAAAAAATGAAACAGTTAACAATATGTATGATTAACTTCAAACCCATAAAAACTAATACCATTTTAATTTTGGTAAGTTATATAAAATGACTTCCATTCAGTTGCTTCTAGTTGTACTGATGACTTAATTTTTTCAAGCATGTGAGAAATCCATGTTCTAAATCGGGGCTTACTTAGCAACTGCTAACTCGGCTGGATTTTCTGGTTCTTACAGGTTCAGCAGGTAAACTTTTGAACAAGTAGGAGTTTATTTTTGCGTTGAGTCAAGAAGTACTTCTTTAGCATAATAAAATGCTAGAGCGTAAATTGATTAATAGAAAGCAAGGCTACGATGAGGTAAAGTAACTTCCTTTGCTGCTTTTGGATCTAAGATAGTATTTTAAGTTAGTCGTAAAGACCAATATTCTTAACATACTTAGTGCCTTTATCTAGAATAAGTTCTACTTAAGTTTCTTTCTATTGTTTTATACCTAGTCACTTACAGAATCTATTGATGAGCATAGGGCTCATAATTTAACATGGAAATACTTTTACTGTAGCATAAGTTCACTGCTATTGTTATGTTTAATACTCATTGTACTGCTTTATATGCATGAATATAATCCTATGATCCTCAAGGAATAAGTTTACCATCGATTACATAGCTCTACTTTTAACTCTTCTTTAGTAGTGGAGAATATCAACCTGTTTATTTGTATACAGTTATAATTATCTCCTTGCACTACTAGACATCAAGTTATAATTTTTGATTTCTAGTTTATCACTATGCCACATGTGTTTTTGTAATATTACATTACCATATTGTTGATAGTGTTACTAAGTAGTTTTACTTATATCCTTAGGTAGTCTTACTACCTTGTAATTACCATGGTGTGGTCTAATAAATGATTTGATTTATTATGAGTTTGGTTCTTCATAGAAAACAACAATAACACTAACCCCAAGAAGGGTTTCAACTATAACACTGTCGACTTTATGCAATCGTAAGAATTATAATAGGGTGGAAATACTACCTAGCAATTACCTCCATAAAGTTAACTATAGATAAATGAATTTATCAGTTTTGTTCTTACATAAAACTAGTCCTAAAACATTGCTTAAATCATCGAATACAAGGTTTGTAATAAGAGCAATTAGAAATGCAAAATACTAAAGATCGAAGGCATAAGTTCCAATATTGATCACGATATATATATGCTTTTACAAATGATTGATTGTAATGTTATCAAAATGCAATTGATAAGAACTAAATTAATACAAAACAATATCATTAGTTGCATGGTATATATGATTGGAAATGATATGATTTTCAATCGACAGTTCAGGGTTGACTATGGGGATCAACCCACTTTTGATTAAAATTTTCGACGGGCACATGGAGGAGTCTCCACCATGCAAAGGTTGATTTAAAACTCAAAAATAAAACCCTACGCTCTTCATTTTCCATCGAGGGTTTTCTCTGTGCTGAGGGAGTTCTTCGCTGCCATGAGAGGCCTGTTGGTTCACCGTTTGTTGGCTCCATTGTATGTAGTATAGTGCTGCATTATTTGTGCAAGTGTTAACGGATTCGTAGTTTGTGATTTACTTCTTTCTGTGAGTTTTTGGAACACGGTGAGAGTGGTTTTAGAACTCTATCAGTAGCTCGAAAACTGGAATAGTGTTACCCTATCTCTGCTTGTGACTTGCTCCAGCTTCGGGAAGATTAGAGGAATAACCTTGCTGCCTATGTCACAGGGTTGGCACGAGGGTTTGGTTGCTTCTTGGTGCAGTTACTTGAACTGGTTCAGTTCCCTTCTCGGCTCCAAACCTCTTATTTGTAGGTAAAAAGCTTTACCCTACACTCATCCCTTTCATTAATTTATAGCTAAGGTTTTTAATACAATGAATAAAATTTCTAACTATCGATTTGGCTTGGACTTGCAGATTACAGTCACGGCTTCAGATTTGAAGGCAAGCCTCTCCAGCGTTGGTTAACTTCATGGCCTACAAAGGGTAAGCCCCGGTCTTGTCATGGCATCTCCATACTTGCAAATGGTTGTTGGAAGGAGTTTACAGTTGGAAGGAAGCATGGCTTCGGTTCCTTCAATGGTTTAAATGTTTAGTATGTTGTTACTCCAGTTTTAATTTAAAACCCTTGCTGTTTACGCTAGGTAATACCGGCCCTTGAGCCATGATATGTATTTTTTTTTTGGGTTAAGACTTAGCCTTGCAGCTCGATAATGTAACACATTTGTTTTTTTTTTTAAGAAAGGATTCGTTAAGCTTTAAGTTTCCATTTGAGCTCTATCTCGTTTTACTCTTAGATGTGAATTGTGGTTTTGTTAGCCTGTAAATAATGTGTTTATTGTTTTGTATAAAATATTTATAATAGATATCTACTTTCCGAAAAATACTGTGATCAGTCTAATGCATGGATTGTAGCCTTCTTATTAAATTTGTTACATAGTTAACAATGTAACTGGTTATAACTTTTTACAGGTTAATTGTATTTGAATAGATTAGTCGAAGGGGTTTCGACCCTTAGGTTTTCACAGGTATAAACCTGTCTAGTTTTAAATTTTTAAAATGCACAAATATAAACGATTCTTAGTTATTTTGTTTATTATTTATAAATACATTTATTTTTATTTACTACTATGTTATTTATAATTATTTGGAGCTCTGTAGAGAAGAGAATGTTAACTCTAGAACTCTGTTTATTTTACATAAATGAAGGGTTTATAAATGAAACCCTAATCTGGTTTTTATTAAGTAATAGTTGAGATTAAGTTAATATTTTAAAAGAAGAAATTGTTTAGTTATTAACTTGTTTATATACTTTCTTGAAGATTAGTTATTATCTCCTATAAACTTTTATTTCCTATCAGTATACTATTACTGTAATACTAGTGTAATTTACTATTTCTTTTACCTGCATTTTCATTTAGTTAAACTAAGTAAAAACAATAAAATATAAACAAACATAACACTGTTTTTTCATTGCATTTTAAAACATTGAAATAAAATTTACTCTGCTTACCTACATATACAAAATCATATCTATTATTTCCATTCTCTTAAGGATTATTTCATTTATTTAAAGCATTCTAACTGTGCTAGAGTACGACCTGGTTTCCAGGTGTGGAAAAACACAGCTTAGAAAATTTAATTTCTTTCTATTTCATTATTCCCTATACCATTTTCATTTGTATAAACAATCTAATAAGAATACTAAATCTAACATTTCACAAACTCTAAACTTTTAACTTTCATGTAGCAAATAAACTAAGATTTATTTAACTAAGACAGTAAAATAAAATAACATAGAACCTGTTGAGGACAAGACGACAACATCTTGAGGAGGTCGTTCCTCCCTACCAATCTCCTAGAGAGAGCTCAAACAACACTTCCTCAGGACCCCCGAGCCTGTTCCCAGTCTTCTTGGCTGAGAACTAGGTGGAGAATGCAACTGTAGAACCCTTTGTCACCTGACTAGTTCAATACCTCAGTAAAACAATCTGCTCTCAGCAGTATGATCTTCAACTTAAAAGATGCAACTAGATCAATCTCAGCAGTTATCCCCTCAAACACTTTCCAAATTCCCTTCCATTGAATTTCTTTGAAGTAAATTCATTCACCCTGAATGATCACTTCTCTAGAATGAGAAGCCTCCGCTCTCTTCAATGGAAATTTTATAGAGATTCCTAGGTCTTCTAGGTCAGTTTTCATTAATTGAGCCACATGCTCTGATTCCACTTTCTTCGGGAATCATGACCACAAATATAGGGAGGTTGCCACCTGCAACAGTTGGAAGTGGTTTGAGGATGCTACCACATGTCAGTTTGCTCTCCACCCAGTCTCCTCCACCAATTTGACCAGTAAACACTCTTTTAATAGCTCTCCTAAGCTGTTGTCTCCTCATTTATTTATTTATAAATAAAATATTCTGAATTTACATTAAATATTCTTGACCCCACTGGTAATCAATTACAACTTAGCATAAAATTTAACATGTTGTTCCTCAAATAATATAAAGTTTTTTTTGCAAAATTGGGGCATGTGACATGTTATATGACCTATACTGAAAAAACACCTAACGCATCTTAAGCAGAGATCAAGCAGCAATTTATGTCCTTCTTCAAAACACCAGATGAAAAGCCCTTGGCAACGAAAAAACTCAAGTCTACAGTTCAGAAACCAGCAAAAACCGTCCGAGACTACGACAAAAGATGGAAATACCTATTGAGCCAAATAGACTATGTTATTGATGAACAATTATTGATTCAATGGTTTCTTTCAGGACTGTCCCAAAATATCCGACGACACATAAGCCTCGATACATTTAAAATGTATGAAGAAGCATTGAGAAAAGCTCTACAGATCGAGATGGATGAGGACTACCCAACATACCCTACTATCAACGCATGAATTGAAGAACAATTGGAAATCATGCAGAAATCCTTGCGAGAACTGAACCTCAAGGGTCAAGAGATTTGGTGCACAAAATGTTCTAAAGCCGGCCATACCAAAGATAATTTTCGACTAAACATAAGTTGACAAGACTTTCATTTTATTCAAACAAAATGTTTTTGTGATATCTGTTAGGAGCATGGAGACCATATGATGAAGGATTGGCCATACAACATGAAGAATGGAAAAGCTTTGTGGTGTGCAATCTGTGAAGTCAAGAGTCATGCAACAACCGACTTCCACCTGAACCTTAAGAATCGACAAAACTATCAGGCAATTTATCAAACAAATGTTGTAGCTCATAATAATGATAACATCCCAAATGAACAAAACGCACCAAATAATCGACAATATGAAGGTCGAAGATACGAGCGTCGATTCGACAACTGTCGTGGAGGATTTGGAGGTCGAGGACGATTCTCTGGAAATCGTGACAACTGACCACGATGACCAATACAGTGTTTTACATGCTATAAAGAAGGACACTGGTATGCGGACTGTCCATAAAAAGACAGAACCGACTTGAAATTTTGTAGTAGCTGTGGCGTGGGTGATCACTCATTGGAAGATTGTCCCACCATACTTGAAAAAACTAATAAAAATAAGAATGTTAACATCTTGTCTTGTGTTCAAAAATGTGATGTAGCACGCACAAAGAATCTACACATAGTAACTAGACAAGGAACGAAAATTGGAGGTGACAATCCAACAATAGGCAAGATTAAAGATAAAAATGAATATCCTAACCCTATAAAGCAAAAACAATTGTATAACGATGCATCGATAATGTTTCAAGAATTTGCTAGACAAGAAGATGTCGATGACAGTTTCCAGAACACACTTCATGAACTATTGAACCTAATACATAAACATAAGTCGGTGGCACAATTCATTGACCTACTGCACAATATTAAAAACAAAAATAATATAGATAAAGAGACTAAGAATATATGCAGTTTAAATCAAAAGGACAAGAATGATGCTGACCCACTTGTCGATCTCGAAATAGGAGGATAACACATTCGACAAGTCATTCTTGACTTTGGATCCTAAGTAAATATCATGACAAAAGACACATGGGAATAGTTGGGTAGGCCTCGACTCAATGAATCAGGAATATATTTAAAGTTGGCTGACCAAGGACTGATCGAACCCATTGGGGTTTGGAGAAATGTCGATGCAACGATAAAAGGAATTTCGACAAAATTCAATTTCGAAATCATCGACCCTAAGGAAGGATCCAACTCCTTTCCAGCCCTACTAGGACGCCCATGGGGAAGAAAAATGAAGGCAACTATCTCATTGGACAAAGAAAGGATAAAAATAAAAGGGAATGGACATAAAGTGATTGTCCCCATTCATCCTTCACAAGGAAAACCTTGGACTGAACCTATTGATGAAGAAGTCGATGTTCAACAACTCTACCAGATTCAAAACAATGAAGATTATATTGAGCCTAATAATTATGGAGAACTTCATCTAGGGAACTAGGACTTGGTTGGATATAACTCAGATGCAGAATTGCATGATTGGGAAATTGAAAACTATGAAACAAAAGCAAGGAGTTGCTGGACCATTCAAGCTATACAGAAGAAACCAACTCGAAAATGTTTTTCTACATCGACTATTCCAAAAATATTTGAGGAGAGAATAAGGGAATATCCCTCTTTATCACCAATAAAAACAGATCATAAACAATCTTCGGTATAAAGAGAGAGACTCACCAGTTTTCCATGTAGAACAAGTCTATAAGAACCTATGTGAACATGGCTTACTTCAAATCCTGGTCGAAACATTCACAGGACAAGTTGCTTGATGGTGGGACACCCATCAGTCGATTACAAACGTGGACAACAGCTTCGAATTTCTTCATAGAAAGGTCTGGAGGTCGGAAGCTAACTAAAAAGGCACAAATACCTGTCTTCACACAAGGACAAGATCCAAAAAAACACATAACAACATGTGAGAGAGAATGGATAAGAATTGGTTACAAAGACGAGCGAATATGGCCACTCTTATTTCCCTCGACATTGGTCGATCTACCAAATAAATGGTATAAAATAGAAAAAGCACAAGGTGAAATATTCCTATGGAATGAACTTAGAGAAAATTTTATTAAAGACTTTAACTTTATACCAGAAGACGAAAAATTAGTTGAGGATACGAAACGAATAAAAACGTTTATACAGTCGACTACTGACAAATAAACACAGAGTAATAGCCAACCGAATGCAGCATGCCATAACATTCGATCCAACAAAATACCACATTCGACAAGACTCCAATTAGAAAATGAACAAACATATGGGAGAATATTTCAATGGAAGACCGATCACCCTGAGATGATCAAACCAGTCAAAACGATACTCAAAATCGAATCAGCCAACAAAGTCGATACCGATCGGATGACGACAGCAGAATTTCTAGCAACATTTTCATAGTTCAAAGAAGGTAGTCGACAGAATAATGAAAGTAAAGAGCTAGAATGGATGGATGTGAAAGTAAAAACTAAATAAATCGACATTTCTAATGATAATAGACCGAAAATGGCAAGAATTGGCGATTATTGGAGCGAAGAACAAACTACAGAAATCGTCGACTTATTAAAGGAATTCCAAGATGTATTTGTGTGATATTACAAAGAATTAAAAGGATTAGTAGCAGAAATGGGGAAAATGAAGATAGACATCAAATCTAATGGCTGACTTATCAAGAAAAGACCTTACAAACTGACGCATAAATATAAAGAAATAGTCAAAAAGGAGATCGAAAATATGTTGACAACTGGAATTATTTACCCCATCGACCAGTTGAAATGGGAAATCCCAATGGTCATCCAACCAAAAAAGCACGACCTAACAAAACTACGAATATGTGTCGACTTCCGAGAGTTAAAAAAGGTTACCCTAACAGATCCATTTCCGACTCCATACGCCGATGAGATCTTAAATGAAGTCACAGGACATGAATGCTACTCATTTACAGATGGATTCTCAGGATATAATCAGGTGCCAATAGCCAAGGAAGATCAGAAAAAGACAACCTTCGTATGTGAATTTGTCTCATTTGCTTACAGAGTGATGCCATTCGGTCTCAAGAATGTACCTGCAGTATTTTCAAGAATAGTTGTCAAAAAATTTCAAGAATACATTTATAAAACAATGGCAATATACTCAACGATTGGACGGTCTATTCCATGTTGAAACTCCATTGTAAATGGTTAAGGCTTATGCTGAAAAGATGTCGACAAATTCAGTTATCTCTCAATATAAAAAAATGCATCTTTTTAACCCCTATAGGAATCCTACTAGGGAATATCATATGAAAGGAAGGTATCAAGGTCGACTTTGCTAAAATAAAAATTATCCTCAACTTAAAGCCACCGGTTAATCCAAAACAGGTCAAAGTATTGTTGGGTCATACAGGGCATTACAGAAAATTCATTTGACACTACTCAAATATGACTTACCATTGGAAGAATTGTTAAGATAAGATCTGGAGTTCGACTGGACAAAAGAATGTGATACATCTTTCGACACATTAAAAAGAAAACTAGTCGAAGCACCCATTCTCAGATTTCCAAACTGGCCTATCAAATTCCATGTGCATATTGATGCTTCAGGTCTAGCAATAGGTGCAATTTTGACACAACTTGGGGAAGACGGAATGGATTATACAATCATATACAGTATCAGAAAATTAAACAAGGCAAAATGCAATTACTCAACGACAAAAAGGGAGGCATTAGGTATGGTCTTTGCACTTCAAAAGTATCGACATTACCTACTAGCTACCTCCTTCATATTCTATACTGATCACCAAGCACTAAAATACCTCGTCAACAAACCTTTGCACCACAGGAGCATCTGTCGTTGGCTATTACTGTTCCAAGAATTTGAATTTGAAGTAGTAGTTCGACCAGGATGACTGAATGTTGGGCCTGACCACTTCTCGAGAATTGAAATGAGGGAGGAGCCGACAGGAGTCAAAGATGACCTGCCGGATGCACACTTATTCCGAATAGAAGTTGTTCCTACATAATTAGAATAAATAGCACAATTCTTGGAGAATGGTCAAGCACTGGATGGAATGGGCACGAAAAAGAAACAAATTTTAGCCATGAAAGCCGCACCATATAGTCTCATTAATGGATTCTTATACAAAATGGGTTTGGACGATGTACTACATCGATGTGTGTTAGAACATGAATGATAAAACATTATGCGTGAAGCAAACTATGGACCGGCGGGAGGACACTTTCAGCTGAATACAACTGCTAAGAAAATCCAATAGTCAGGGCTATGGTGGTCGACACTGTACAAGGACTGTAAAAATTTTGTTGGAAAATGTGATCGTTGCCAACGTCTAGGTCGACCATTACCTAGTATGGAGATGCCTTTGATATCAGTAAACCCAAGCTTAACATTTGAAATTTGGGCCATTGACTTCATAGGACCATTCCCAGTGCCATCAAAAAGGATAGGTGTAAGGTACATCATAACAGCAGTAGAATATGTCACTAAATGGGCAAAAGCAGAACCTGTTGACACCTGCTCTAGTGAAGTAGCTGCCAAATTCATATACAAAAATATCATTACGAGATTTGCGTTCCTTATAACCTTAATCAGTGGCCAGGATTCACACTTCATTAATAAAACAATCACATCACTAACAGAATAGTTCAAAATTGACCACCGACGAAGCACAGCCTATCACCCCCAATCGAATGGGGTGATAGAGACATTCAACAAAACATTGACAAGGGGTCTAACAAAAATCTGCAATACTGACAAAAATGAATGGGACGATAAAATCCCTATAGTATTATGGGCGTGCAGAACAGCATATACATGTTCAACCGAAAAAAACACCCTTCCGACTAGTCAACAGCCAAGAAGCAGTCGTTCCTTTACATTTCCGACAACATGCATCGATGATAGGCAACATCTTGCATATCAACGTCGAAGAAGCAAGAAACGACCGACTAATGCAATTATCCAAACTAGAAGAACACTGATTGCTTGCTATACAACACCAAGAAATTCAGAAGCAACAACAAAAGGCTTGGCACAACCAAAACATCAAAAATAAGAATTTGTTGGTCGGAGACCTTGCATTACTATACAATAGTCGGGTGAAAGGAAAACCTAAAAAGTGACACACATAATGGATGGGACCTTACATTGTCAAAGAAATAAATGCCAATGGATCAGTTCAAATGACAACATTACAGGGCACAGTATTTTGGAAACTGGGAAACAGTGCCCGAAAAAACGGTACAAAAACTAAAAAAGTTGAAAAAAAAATCAAATCAAAAGAAAAGTGGTTTTATAACTGCTGACAAAAACTAGAAAAACTAGAAAAATCAAAAACCTAACTCCAAAAAGAATCAAGGAAAACAAAAATGGCTGGAAATCTCGACAGACGTACTAGACCACCACCCGACCATAATCGACATTTTCAATGTTGACATACCACACATCGACCATATCAGCACCATTGACAAGAGGATCAAAAGGTCCAATCAACCCATTATGACTACAGTCAGAAGGAGCGCCAAAACCAGAATGCATTAAATCAACCTTCATTAGAGCGTCCCTTGCCATCAAATCTTCCATTAACAGCACCATCCACTCCGCCTATAAATACTATGCCAGACGAATACCATACTGTTTCACCAATATCTAGAGCGACATAATTACGAGACCCCCGTGAGAAAATCAACTAAGAATAAATCTGAACCAAAAACCAACAAAATGGCCCCAAAACAAACCAGAGCCACGAAATCCAAAGTAAAAGAGTTGGAATCCGTCGTAATTCCACTAGTGAAACGGTTACGAAACATAAAAAACATGAAAGTGTAGGAAGTTTCATGGGTGTGACACTGGGCAGAAATAAAAACATGGGCTGACCAGGGTAAGGCAAGGATGATAGAGGAAGCGAACAAGGTAAACGAGAGCACCATTATGAATTTTCTGAATGCACCTCCATGGAAAGTTTTGGAGGAACAAAGGAAAATATTGTCAAATTCATCATCAACCAGTACCACAATGGGAAGTTCTACATCGACAGACCAATGGAAATATCAGCCGAAACCATTTACAAACTTACTAGGTTGTCCAACAAAGGCGACCCTATTTCTGTAGGCATAAAAGAAGGATTGGTCGAAAAACTAACGGGAACACCAACAGGGAAAACCTCAAAAGGGTTAATTGTCGAGAAAATCCAAACCACCACACCCAAAATAGTGTCCAAAATCGTATCCGCAAGCCTGACTATCACAGGATGCGGCTGCGATTTGAATCTCGACATGTTGGAAGATGTCAATTGCATAGAAAACACAAGAAAAATATATTGTTGGGCTCAATATATGACCAACATGCTCAAATATATCTGCGAGAAGTGCCAAGAATCAAGTGCAATAATCATATTCCCATCACTCTTAATATGGATAGCTATGTACCACCTATGTCCAATCGGGAATAAATACTTCTTGGAGCTAACTAGGTTTCATATGTGGCACTTTAAGCCTTTTTCAATGGTTGGAACCCCACTAGAACAAGAAGAAGGCAAAGTGTTCCTGGAACACTGGTTTCAAAATCTTAAAGTCCAAACAGCCAGATGGAGGGTGCCTCAAAACATCCAAATATGTCTGCCTCCTATAGCACATATCCAACTAGAGCTGGACCACACAATAACATGGCATAAGCAAGGGTCTACAACAAAGGAAAAGCCACTCAACTACTACCCAACAGTCGAGGAGATATTCATAGAGCTGGCCAGGCAGTCCAAAACCAACATCACCATACCGGAGGCTACAAAAGCAAGTAATCAAACCATTATAGAACCATTAACCGACCAGGAGAAGGAGGAAGACTATGAATTCAACCTTCATATTAGTACTTTCACTTCAGAAGACGGTCTGATAGAAGAGCAAAACCCCCTCCAAATTAAAAATGTACCGACTGAACAACAGGTTGTCACACCGACAGAACAAAGCATTACCATCCTGAATCAACAGCAGGAGAAAGGAGAAGAACATATAGAGGAATAAATTCAATCAAACAACCCAGAATATGCCATGACAAAGGAAAAATTGAAGAAAATAGCTAAGGAAATATCAACTTCAAGGAAAAAGAAAGGAACTCATGCAAAAGGGAAGGGGAAGCACAAACTCATTTTATCAGAGGAGTCAGAATATGAGGAAGAACTACTTTCTACTGTTGCCAACATCCTGGAGGATGCTTCAATAAACAAGTTATCCGTCGAGACCCAATTCAAGCAATTTGTTGAATCAAGAGCAAAGCAAGGCAGGCTTAAAAAGGTAAGAACTGCTACCCATCCTTAAATAAATCATATCGATTTAACTCCAGATTCACCAAGACCTTCTCCGACTAGAATAACACCAGATTCAACCATGGCCATATCACCAATTTACAACGAAATTATCCTCGGAACCCTTAAGGAAAAAATTGATAAAGATGTTGAACTTCAGCAGTTTATCAACAAACTGCCAAATCTATTCCTTAAAGCCCAGCATATCACCACCACACATAAACTTGTCGATTCAAGATCTGCCCGACAAAGTCTCACTCCACGAACCAACCAAGTTTCACCACCATCAAAATTTGTGGGACTTATCAAATCATCATTCATTCGCAAACCCGACCCAACATCCACCGTAGTCGCAACCCAAATTTCATCATTTACACCAACCTACCAAAACCTTCTAGTTAATGAGGAAGATAGGGGATTACTTGCCCTCAAAGGTAATAATCAAGCAGCACTAGATGCAGAAATAGAAAACCTCATGGAAGATGAAGAAATCGACAAGCCTGTAGACCTACAACCGGAAGTCGAAAACCCCATGCTAAAAAGTCATTTTCCAAACACCCCTCTAACTCCAAACCATTCACCATCACCGTCACCACCACTAGCACCAGAGTCTCCTCATAATCTAGAACCGCCATTGTCACCACCATTGGAAGCACAAACAACCACAAACCCCATTCAGGAAACCCAGCAAGCTAATCCTACCACAACAAAAGTTCAGTCGACTTAGAATCCACCGACCGAATATCACCAAACACCACAGCAGCAACCAACATCAGTACCAATAGGATCAGTAGTGGTCCATAAGTCTAAAAATAAGAGCAAAAGAAAAGAAAAGAACAAAAACAGAAACAATAGGCACTGACAGCTATCCACCTCATCAACTAGGGTCGACTTCTGCAGTCGACACACCAAAAATTATAGATGGAGAACTAAATCAGCTATTGGGAGCACTAACTAAAGAAGTTGCAATGAGAAATCAAAGCTGAAAAGAACAAAAAGACAAACTGCAGGAAGAACAAGTCACATTCTTAACCAAATGCAGGAACTTGACTCATACAATTGTACCAGGAGCAAATGATACTGACACTGACAAACCACTAAAGAGAGCTTACCAACTATTAGAAAGTGTCGAGTCGAACCTTCAAGCACAGCTACAGACCAAGAAATAAGAGCAAAAAGAAAAAACATCTTTGTTATTAAGACAACAGAACACAGCATTTTCAGAATCACACAAGATACTGCAAGAACATCTAGAGGAATTAGCTATTACAGAAGAAGTACTGCGCTTCTGGTACACCCATTATGGCCAAGTATTTCAACAGGATCGAGAAACCCGCGAACATATCAAGACACTATAGAATCAACGGGGTCTTGACGAAGAAATGCGGAGCACAATACAACATCATATTGTATTGTAAACAGTGAAACTAGAGAAGCTAGAGAAACAAGCTCATTAGTGGGTAAACCAGGTTCTTTCCAGCATCAACAAACTGGACATAATCTGTCCACAAATGAAAATACTGATGGACACAACAGATGAAAAAGCCCAATTTTGGGGGCCTGACATGAATAATATTGTAGAACTCTCAATTCAAGAGAAAATGGCGACTCTATCTAGCATTACAACCTTGACCATAGACATCCAGAGAGCTCTCCACAGTTGGGCGGATTTTCAACACCAACTGGCCATTTCGGCAGAAGCCATAGTCGAAGTATGTGTACAAAGAAAACCATCTATTAGACTGCACAGCCCATGAAGATAGAACAACAGAAAGGAAGCTACTTGAGGTAGAGTTTTGTACCTCCCCTGTTTCTTCAGGACGAAGAAAGATTTTGTTCCTGGGGGAGATGTTGGAGGAGCTAGTTGGTGAGCCGACTAGACTAGTTAGACGACTAATCGGAGATTAGGTCGGCCTCAAAGATCATGTCGGTTGATTGAACCGACAAGTAGTTACTTATAATTTTTTTGTAATCATATATAATAGGTTGTTGAGCCAGATAAAGAACTTGGTTCAGTTCTGTGTATGTATGGATCCTCATGTGATTCTATAATATAATATGTTATTCTTGTATATATTCTTGTCTCTTGTCTCTATATGATTATATGATTCTATGTGTGTATTATTGGTAACCTTATGTGATCTGTGAGATTACAACAGTTCCTTATGTTTGGTCGTTCATAGGTATGCCTACTTTGAAAAAAAATTAATAGCCAAATAAGTTCACCATTCCATGGAACTGTTTGGATTGGTAACAAAATTCATATACATTCAATGGAAACACATAAATGAGAATTGCAGTCATTAAAACAAAGCTTCCAAAATGTATTATATCTGTTGTGTGAAATGTTTAAAATTATGTTGGTAAATAACACTTTTACATGTACAATCACTACAAGTTTACATGTGCCCAAATACAATAACAAACATTTGATGTTGCCTCTACCCTAATGGCATTAATATTCATAAAAAAGATGCAAGGTGTGATACAAAGATTGGTAATAAAACTTAAACTTGTTGTAACCTCCTCCAACAAAATCGTAGCATTAGATGAGAGAACTGCATGATTGGGATCCCTCGAAGAAAACTTAGCATGCCAATTTCAAGTTCTTGATAGTGTAACTAGATTGGCAAGACTCACCTGAAAAACAAAAAATAAAATAAAATAAATCAACATAATTAAATAATAAAACACAGAAACTTCATTAAAACAATATACTTGTATGACAAAAACTAAATAGATATTATAGAGTATAAACAAGAAGAGTTTACACCTATTGTTCCTTCATCTTTATGCTTTTTTCCTTCTAGTGCATGTGTGTGGCCTCTTTGTTTTGGTAATAGATTGTGAATAGAATGATGGATGGTGATATTTAGATCTCCCCTCGTTTGCTTTATCTAGGGTGAGGAAAGATTTTTTTTCAACCATGGACATGTCTATTTGCATATTTATTTCTTTTTTCCAGCAAACAATATTCTTCAATAAAATCCTCATTTACCACACTTCTCACCTCTCTATGAGTTTCCATGGTTATGTGCTCTCCATATCCACAATCTTCTCTAATACTCAAAGATGTTTGTTTGTCATCCATGTTAGTTTTTCTTAGATCTTCACAACATTTCGACAAGCATGGATGCAAGTGTAGTGCAAAATCAAATGGCTCATCTAATCCCAATGGAGTACTAACAAAGATTTGTGGGCCTAAAGGAACACTCTCTAGTGTCATATCAAAATTAGACCCATTGGAAAATTGAAAATAGTCAACAGTATCAAATATGACATTCTCTTCACATATCTGGTGTCCTATCATACAATGGTTTTGAACTTTGCCCATAACGCTAAATAAAATGGCTTTGAACTTTGCCTACGAGTGGTGGCTCATCAAGGATTTTGCATAGCATAGTTCAGCTCTCATCCTTAATGATTTGGTCTCAAATTTTATTTTTCAACGCAGATTTTATTTGCTTTGATTGAGCATCATATTCAAAAGCATGTCTTCTCACATGCTTCAAAGCAGTAGCACTTAACCCTTCTATAGACTTCACCCCTATGATATGAAAACAACATGGGTCTATCAGTAAAGCATATTACAATAAAATATATCAGAAAATAAATGTCAATATGAATCAGCCTATCATTGTTTTAATTTCTTTCTGAATAGCAACGGTTTCAGCAGGCTTCCTATTCTGCTTAAATCGATATTCAATGTCATAAATTCTTCCTATTACGATCTCTTTCTAATTTGGATGTAAATCCGATCTTGTAATTAGAGCCTTGTGGTGCACCAACATGCAAGGCTATGGGGCCCCACGAATGAACTTAGTTTCTATGTTTATTAAATAATGTACGAGAATTACTGCGTCATGGATCGTTACATTGACTAGCTAAACAATAAAAGCAATTGCGCCCATTATTTTCCTAAAGGAATTTATAAGTTGAATCCTCTTGGAATAGTTATCCAATATTATATATTGGTGCCCTATATATTTAATTCATGTAACGTGTTGCATCACTAATAACACTAAATCATCTATATTTTGAATTCAAAATCAAAACTTTGATTGTTTACAGAAAATAAGAACCTATATTGTGGCCATGCTATTCAAACATGTGATTTATATCCAACGTCTCTTGCATAATAGAAACCTGCAAAATAATCATGCATTTAACTTACTACATAGCGGGCAAGATAATCAATTTCTACAATCAAAATGCACAATATGTTATGTTACATCCATTTGAAAAAAAAAACTCCAAAGCCAAAAGTAAAAGCTACAGCAATCGCCTCTTTTCTTGTCTTGTGTAGGGTTGGTTTTATACCCCTTTGGCGCTTTCCTGACAAGGATATTTTAAAGGAAGTCGGACCTCAAGAGGAACTATGCCTACACGAAGAACTATGAGCTCAAAAGGAAGCAGGGCATGAACCATGATCTCAAGAACTATGAAAGAGGAACTCTCGCATTGGAACTAGGGCCTCAAGAGGAACTTTGACCTGAGAAGAACTACGGCATCGGGAGGAACTAGAGCCTCAAGAGTAACATTTCCCTAGAGAGGAACTATGACCTCAATAGCAATTGGGACATTGAGAAATTTGACCCATTGGTACTTTTCCCTCGAGAACTATGGCCTCTACCATAGAAACTATGACCTCGTGAACTTTGACCCACGGGAACTATGACCACTAGAAATTTAACCTTAGGAACTTGGACCTAAGGGAGGAAATATGAGTGAGAGTATGGGAGAACAAGCCAACAATATAATGAGAAAGAACATGAAGCAATCTCTAGGATGTAGACTATACGAACTCGCAATAATAAAATAAAAACAACAACATGGGTGAAAATATGCAATGAGATATTATTAAAGGGCCCCATGTAGGTGGGAAAATACTGTCAAGAAAGGGATATATGCAAAAACGGATGGACTAAGACGCATTCCTGAATAGGTCAAGGATCCTCAAGGTATACGACCTGGGAGAGTAACCATGGGAACAGCAAGAACTATGAACGCAGGAGGAAGTATGACCTCGACCAGAAGCCAGACCTTGAGAACCATTGACCCTGTGTGCCACAACAGAAAGAAAGACCTCGAGAACCATGAGCTCAACCACTTTAACCAATAGGAAGTATGATGGACAAGAAAGATGACCCACGGGAACTATGACCTTGAGAACTAGCACCTCGAGAAGAACTACGACATCAAGAGGAACAAGGACCTTAGGAGGAACTATGATCACCTCAAGAAGGACTAGGAGCTCAAGAGGAACTAGGACCTCAAGTCGAACTTGGACTTCAAAAGGGACTAGCACCTCAAGAGGAACTATGACATCGAGAGGAACTAGGACCTCGATAGGAACTAAGACCTCGAAAACCATCAAACCAAACACTTTAACCAACCTCAATAGGAACTAATACATCGAGATGAAGTAGGACCTCGGGAGGAACTATGATCACTATGAGAGGAACCATGACATTAAGAGGAACTGGGACTATGGCCTCTGCCTTAGGAATTATGACCTCAGGAACTTTGACACATAGGAACTTTGACCAAAGGAACTAGGACCTGGGGGGGAACTATGACCTCAAAAGGAAGCAAGACCTCGAGAGGAACCAGGGCCTCGAGAAATTTGATCCTTTGAGCCACAATAGGAAGAAAAACCTTGGGAACCATGAGCTCAACCACTTTAACCGACAGGAAGTATAATGGAGAAGAAGGATGACCCACGAGAATTATGACCTTGGGAAGTTTCATCGACGGGAACTATGCCCTCGACAACTAGACTAGCACCTCGAGAGGAGTTGGAACCTCAAAGAGAACTATGACATCAAGAGGAGCTATGAACTCTGAAGGAACTAGGTGCTAGATATATCCATTTGAAAAAAAATAAAAAACTTCAAAACCAAAAGTAAAAGCTACAGCAATCGCCTCTTTTCTTATTCTATGTAGGGTTGGTTTTATACCCCTTTGGCCCTTTTCTCGCCAGGATTTTTGAGAGGAATCCAGACATCGAGAGGAACTATGACCTCGAGAGGAAGTAGGAAGCGATCGAGAGGGACTTTTCCCCAAAGGAACTTTGGCATTAGGAACTAGGGCCTCAAGAAGAACTTTGACCTCAAGAGGAACTATGGCCTTGAGAGGAACTAGGGCGTCAAGAGGAACTTTTCCCTAGAGAGGAACTATGACATTGGAAACTTTTCCCTCAAGGACTATGGCCTCTGCCTTAGAAACTATGACCCCAAGAAATTCGACCCATAGGAACTATGACCACTAGAACTTTGACCTTATGAACCATGACCTGAGAGAGGAATTGGGACCTCGAGAAGTACTATGACCTCAACAAGAAGCAGGACCTCAAGAGGAACTAGGACCTTGATAAATTTGACCATGTGCGCCACAACAACAAGAAAGACCTCAACCAATTTAACTGGTAGGAAGCATGATAGACAATAAGAACGAACCATAGGAACTATGACCTTGGGAAGTTTCACCCACAGGAACTAGACCTTGGGAACTAGCACCTCGAAAGGAACTAGGACATCAAGAGGAAACAGCTCCTCAAGGGGAACTATGACCACCTAAGGAACTAGGAGTTCGAGAGGAACTAGGACCTCAAGTCAAACTTAGACATCAAGAAGGACTAGGACCTCAAGAGAAACTATGACATCAAGAGGAACTAGGACCTCGAAAAGAACTAGGACCTCAAGAAGAACTAGGACCTTGAGAACCATCATATCAGACACTTTAATTTATAGGAAGTGTGATGGACAAGAACTATAACCTAGGGGAATTATGAACTTGGGAAATTTCACCCACATGAACTATGACCTCGAGAACTATGACCAAGGGAAAAAAAAGAATTTCAATAAGGGTCGATAGCACTACCAACATTTTCCTAGAAGATCATAGCAACGTTCCTCGTAAAGAAGATATTCGTTGTTATTGAATGGCGTTGATAACACTACCAATGTTTTCTTAGATGATCATAGCGATGTTACCCGTAAATAATATATTCGGAGATGTTGGACGACGACGATAACACTACCAACAGTTATGTAGAACATTCCTTTTGGATGTTTCAAAATATCGTCGACAACACCTTTAGCATCGTGGGAAACTAGAAGTGATCTTTCAACAGTGCGTCACAAAAGGTTTTTCTAGGTTGGTGAAGGTTGTGATTTTGAAACATCAAAAGGAATCTTCTATCGAACCGTGGCTAGTGGTATCAACACCTTCTAGCAACTCCGAGTATATTCTTTACAAGGAACAACACTAGTATCTTCTAGGAAAATGCCATTAATGTTATCAACCCTTTTGAAAAGGACTTTTTCACTTGGAATAATTTTGAGAAAGAAGTTCTCAAATTTTGCCTCTTATTTTAGTCTATTTTGGAATTTGTAGCAAGTATCCTATAAAACTTAGCAAGTCACTTAACACATCTATGTGAATTTTAATAAATGGTTTTTCTATAGTTACAAGACATATTGTAAGGTACTTCTACTCTATTGTGCTTTCTTGTTTCTGTAACGGTTTCACAGAGCCCAAATCGAAAAGGGAAAAGACAAAAAAACATAGAGGCCCTGCATAGATATTGACATTGCGACTTTCAGAATTCTAAAATTTGTGTTCATGTCAAACCCAAAAACTATTTCATTTCGTTTTAACATCAACATTGAGAAAACGATTTGTAAATTTTGAATGGAAATCAAACTTACATGCTTTTAGTGCCACCCCAATACGTCCTCTACCTTTATACCGGAAATCCCTTACCCAATTTTCCCAGTCTATGAGAGAATCTGCACAATCTATAAGAGAATCTGCAGTGCTCTTCCGTCGACCAATTCGAAGAAATTCAGGGAGAAAAATGCACTGCAAGCAATATTTAGCATGTTGCAGAGCATTTAATGCAATGCAACAGGTTTGATGGCTGTTAGATTTCAAGTAGTTTAAGATCTAAAGGTCAAAGCCCCAAGGGTTAGCTCAATTGGTAAGACGTGCGTACACTCTCTCGGTTCAGGGGGAGGTCACGGGTTCGAGCCTTGAGTCCTCTGGGGTTAGGCCTTCTGCTAGGATGGCCGGCAGTTTACCACCTCTACCATCCACGAATGTGGGGAAGTATTGTTGGGTTTCCCGTGGATCTTTCCATCTGAAAAAAAAAAGATCTAAAAGTCATCAAGCCTGCTGCAGCCGCATTAAATGCTCAGCAACATGCTAAGCATTATTTTCCACCTAGGATGGCCGGCAGTTTACCACCTCTACCATCCACGAATGTGGGGAAGTATTGCTGGGTTTCCCGTGGATCTTTCCATTTGAAAAAAAAAAAAAGATCTAAAAGTCATCAAGCCTGCTGCAGCCGCATTAAATGCTCAGCAACATGCTAAGCATTATTTTCCAAAATGCATGGAGATTCGTCCACAAGTGAGATTGCATTTGAAATACAAAATCAAAATCTAGGCACAAGAAAAGGACACTGGAATTGAAGGTGATATTGAATATTGACGTGAAGACACGTTGACGAGGCTTATTTTCTGGACAGATTTGTCTTTAAGATGATCCTGTCAGGTGTCAGAGGCTTCGATCTGAGCATGTGAACCATGCGAACTCCATTAGCAGCATCAGCGGGCATCTTTCATGGCATAGACATCCCACATGATATGGCATCCATCCATGATGGCTTTAGCCCGATTTTCTGGCGGTTGGAAAACTCCACGTCTAATACTGGCTCCGCGTTCGACGACGGCTGAGTACAACCATCATTCATCTCCCTTGTGTGTATGCTTGTGTAGGAAAGATTTAAATCACTCAAAACCATTCATATGGCACCTGATCGCCCCTGATCATTCTTGCACCATCACTCGTAGATGGATTTGGGACATTTAAATTTAAAATATAAAATGAAGAAACGCGCCATTAGCCAGCTTGATCCCAACATACTATAAACATCGGATGGGAGGAATTCGATGCTTTCTTGACTTTGCAGCATGGTTTTCATTGTACAATGTGTGATTTTGGCCCACTGGGGGTCTGATTATACAGGATCTAGTAAGCTTTCCATATAGTTGTTGAATCTTACGATTAGTCTTATTTTGTATTCCTTTATTTAATCATGATCAATCAATGGGATCCAATTTAGCTATATTCCTTTATTTTATCATCATCAATCAATGGGATCCGATTTAGGTGCTGGTGACGAGGGAAAATTTTTTATTGATTATGTTCCCGGCATTTCAACATTACAATTAATAGATCTTTCATCCTTCTTTACTGAGAGAGCCAACTAATAGATCTTCCATCCTTCTTTACTGAGAGAGCCTCGGATGAAAAAAGAAAAGAAAAAAATACTACTGACAGTTTTGTAAGTGGTTTGAAGGCACTAAATATTAAAATTAAGGGAAAACACTGACGAAATACTATTCGAGCGTTATTTCTATTTTTTAAATAAATAGAATCCATCTTTTTATAATATTTATGATTAAATCTGTTTTTTTATTTTTTATACAAAATGAATAATTATTATCAATTTATCTATGTAAATACGAGTTAAAACCTAAATCATTCTTTGTGAATATAAAAATATATTAAAATTAAAATAAAAAAACCATAATAGTAAAAATCAAAAGTTTTTTTTATTTAATTTTATTATAAAAATAAATATTTATTATTCGTTAATGTGTAAATATGAACCAAAACCCCGAAATGCCTTGAAGAAAATACAAATAAATTAAAATAAGCTCCACATACATTAAAAAAAACAGATTGTAATGTTTTGCACAATGACTGGTTGATATTTCAAAGTAAATAAATATAAAGAGTTTATTATCAATTTCTTAATTTTGTAAAAGTGATATACATGTTTATATACTAATCTAAATATAGAGCTGGTTGGATTCAATGTGTACATTATCATATTAACCATATTAAAGTGGATGTGATTGAATTTGATATTAATCATGTTAAAGTAGATGTGATTATGATCATAAAGTTTTATTAAGGTATTTTTTTAAAAACTATACAAAATTTATTATCAATTTTAAAATCTATAAATTAATTATAAAAATTATTATTATATATATATGAATTTTAATTTTAGAAATGAAAGTTTATGTGATCATAATTTTTATTTGAATTTTTTAAAACCATACAAAATATATATTCAATTTTTGAACCATTTAAAAATAAAAATAAAAAATGTTTTATATATATTAATAAATGAATGAGATTTTTTTTTAATATTATCATTGTAAATTTTTTATTAGGTTATATATATAGATTGAATTTTAAAATTTGTAATTTTTAATATTATCATTACAATTTATATCACGCATAATCCCACCCAGTGTTGGTGGTTCTTGTGCAACTTCCATTCATCCAGTGGGTAAAGGTAATACAAATGTATTATATATTAATAAATGAATGAGATTTTTTTTTTAATAGTATTATTGTAAATTTTTTATTAGGTTACAATTTATATAGGTTATTTATATTAATTATGTCAAATTTATATGATGATATATATATTAAATTTGATGTGATTATGAATTTTTTATTAGTTGATTTAATTATTTTTATTATATATATGATGTACTAAACTATTTTGAAATATCTAAACTATTGATTATTAACATAATGAATGAATGTATATTTCAATATAGAACATGTAATTATTTAAAAAATACTCTTAATTTCTATAAAAGTTGGTATAGACTTATTTTCTTGAAACCTCCCTTCCCAATACTTAAAACCTTCCCTCCCACCCCTTTTTGTACCCAAAACTTTATAAATATCCCTCACCCCATTTTAAACCCCTCATAACCCACCAACACCTCAAATATATTGGCTTGGTATTTTAGAATTTTAGAATTTTAAAATTGGCAATATAAACTAGCATGCTAAGATATTTGACAAAAAATTATTATCACATCAAATTATTTTAAAATGCCACCAACACCTACAATAAATTTTCTTGGTAGTTTAAAATTTTAAAACTTACAGTCACATGCTAAGATATTGGCCAAAGAATTATAATCACATCTATTTATTTTAAAATACTAAGAAAAATATTATTGTAAAACATTACATAAATATATTTTTAAAAAATTATAATAATTGTGTTTCTGTAAAATCTCTTATCTTAATCAAATCATTACTCTAAAATATATTGTTGATGATGCCTCAACAAACATAGCACTATTACAAAAATAATAATACTAATATTTATAGTTTAAAATACTAAAAAAATATTATTTTAAAACATTACATAAAGATATTTTTTAAAAATTATAATAATTGTGTTTTTTTAAATTTCTTATCTTAATCAAATAATTACTCTAAAATATATTGTTGATGTTGCTTCATAGCACTATCTTTTTTTCAATAGAAAAAAAGCGTAATTTCCATTCATCATAAAGAGATCAAAAATTACATACTGTAATTCACTCTGATAGTGAATTCAAAAGCCTATATCATAGGTTCCTTTGTTAAGACACCGGATCTGCTTCGGGTTTACAATAATTTTTAAACAAAAAACTGTATAGTAGACCTTTCTGTCCCACTGCTTAGATCAAAAAGTTTCCAGTTCACAGCTCAAAACCACATCATGCATACATACTGCCGCTGTTTTCATTATAGAGAAATACAAAAAAACATACTATCACTAGTATTCAGTATTGTATAATGTAAGCAGCCAGATAGATCATAGCTCAATCTATGAACGGCCTGTGATAGAACTCGAAACTCTGCCCTTCCTTTTCTTCACGAATTTTCCAAGTGCCAAAGGCCATGCGCAGCCCTTCTTTGGATGCCTGGTCCGCTTCTTTGTTGTTCTCCCTGTAAACATGTCGGCAAAGGAAAGTATCATAAGAATGTATGATATTCTGAACAGTGGAGAGGATATTAGCTATTCTAACATTTCTGCAGTCTTGAATATTCTTTATCTAGTTAATAACGTTCAGCGAGTCCCCACAAACCGACAGCCTTTTGATGCCCCTCTCGTTGGCAAATATGAGAAGTAATTTTAAGCTCATGAGTTCAGCATAATTGTTTGATCCCGCGCCCAGACCCATAGTAAGGGTAAAGAAATGTGTATCGGACAAAAAAAGAACAGCCCCCCCTCCACACATCTCGTTCTGTGCTGCTCCGTCAAAAAAACCCCAAGGATGGGTTTTATCTAATATCAGTTCCAGATTCCTGCGCTGATCGACAGCTCTGATGTATTCAGGCAGTGCTTTGTATAAGCCTACCGCTTGAGCACTAGTAATTTCAGGTATACTAGCTTTTGCTTTGAATATAGCCCCGTTCCGAGCCAACCATATCCCCCAAACGATGAGAAGCGGAAGTGTTTTTAACTTGGATCGGGAGAAAATTCTCCACCAGGAATCCCATGCGCTAATTACTGAGTTTCCATCCCAGCGATGATTCAATCCTACCTGCCTCATACAGGCTTTCCAGACGGCCACCGAATAGGGACACGAGATAAAAAGATGTGGGATCGACTCCAGCTCCTATTTGCACAAAACACACCAGCCCGGCCCCTGGATATTTCTCCTCTGAAGTACGTCCCAGGTTGGTGCCCTGTTCTCGATCACACACCACATAAAAAGCTTGGTTTTTGCAGGGCACTTGAGCTTCCACAAGATTTTCCACTACCAGGTTTCCTCCCTGTCCTCAACCTCAGCGCTTAGACATAAATATCCCGCTTTAGGAGTATATTTCCCCCCCGGATCCATCTCCCAAATAAGCTCATCCTCTTGTTCATTTAACTGAATATGTGAAGTATTGAGGCCGCTGATATAGTTTTCGTAGAAAGGCACCTCAGGTTCCCCCAGCCCCAACTGTTCTGCACTTTTCCAATGTTGTAACCAGGGATCCCCAGGTCTCTCCTCAGCCAGCTGGTTTAAGGTGAAGATACCCCATAAAGCCAGGGCATTGATTATTTCCTCAGGAAGGATATGCTGCATATCACTCCCTATCCAAGGATCCCTGCCCACACGAAGCTTTTCACCATTTCCAACCTCCCACGACAGGTTAGATTCAATTAAAGGGAAAGATTTCACCACAGCCTTCCAAATAACCGACCCCCCAGTGTGAGTCTTCCTAGGGTTCCTGATCCATTCCTCGAGGCTCTCATGAGGGAAATATTTCTGTTTGATTACACAAGTCCATAAGCTAGAATATTTGATCAGTCTCCACCCTCCTTTAGCAGCCAATGCTTGGGCAAACAGGAAAATATTTTTGAGACCCCATCCCCCCAGCCCCTTCGGAACAGCAATTCTCTTCCAACCGACCCAAGGGGTCACCTGTTCATCCTTTTTACCGCTCCATATGAATCTAAAACAGATCCTCCTGATCTGTTCAAGCGTCCCTTTTGGGATCCATGAAAGGGACATCCAATAAACTGGAATGGCGTCCAACACAGCCTTGACCAGCACCAACCGCCCTGCTCTAGACAGCCACCTAAAACTCCACACCTGTAACCTTTTCTCCACCTTCCCTATCAGCCAGTGCCAGTCCTGTTTCTGATAACAATTAGCTTTTAGGGAGAAGCCCAAATATTTTAGCCCAACATCGATACCAGCAAGGTTGAAAGGGAAGTGCTCTAGAAGTTCATTCTGTTCTTCCGGTCGGAGCAAATGAGAGGTGATAGTAGACTTTTCCACATTGATATCCATCCCAGTAGCTCTGGAGAATAGGTCAAGGATCTCCTTCAAAACACGAGTATCCCTTCTATCCCCCGAGCAGAAAATCAAAACATCGTCCACAAAAAGAAGATGTATAATAGCAAGCTGTTCACCAATACGAATACCTGTAAACCGACCCATCCTCTGAGCATCTGCAATAGCCCTACTGAGGCCTTCTGCCACCAGCAGGAATAGCAAAGGGGAAAGTGGACACCCTTGCCTCAGACCCCTCTCAGCATGGAAAAATGATGAGGCCGCACCATTTATAAGAACAGCAAAAGAGATAGTAGTAATACAAGACATGATCCATCTAATAAAATTTATGCCAAAACCCAGATGAGTCAACAACAGGCGGAGATAAATCCAACTTACCTTATCATAAGCCTTGGATAGATCGATTTTTAAGATAGCCCCTTTGATGTTCTTACACTTCATGCTGTGTAGACCTTCTTTTGCTACTCCAATAGCCTCATGGATCTGACGACCTTCCAGGAAACCAAACTGTTCTGCAGTGATGTTCTCAGATAGGACAATCTTTAATCTACGAGCAATAACCTTCGAAACAATCTTGTAGATACAGTTACATAATGAAATAGGTCTAAAATCATTGAGAGTAGTGGGGTTGTCTTTCTTTGGAATCAGAGCTATGAAAGTAGTATTGAAGCTCGCTGGAATTCTTCCTGAGATGCGAGTATCTTCGACCACCTGTAGCAGATCCATACCCAAGACCTCATAGAATCCCTGAAAGAGTTCAATAGTCCACCCATCCGGCCCCAGACTCTTATCTTTCTGAAAACTGCCAATAACCTCCTTTAACTCTTCTTCATCCACAGGTCTCACCAGTCTCCTATTATCCTCTTCTGCAGCAAATCTTGGAAACATCTGTGCCACCCGAATAACCTCCACAATGGATGCCTGAGCAGGCGCCCTAAATAAAGTTTCAAAATGGGTAACCCCACATCTGGCTTTTCCTTCAAAATCATAATGTTCGACCCCTTCACCATCTCTCAGACTCCAAATAGTATTTTCAGCTTTCCTACCCCTGGCATATGCATGAAAAAATTTTGTATTGTCATCACCACATTCTAGCCAGATCGCTCGACTCTTGAGTCTCCATTCTTCCTCCTTTTCCATAAGCAAAGTGTTCCTCCTACCCTCCAGTAAAACCATAGCTTCTTTAGTTTCCAAAGTCAGTAAACCTCCACCAGCCCCTTCATAGATCAGTGCAAGGTCAGCTTCAATCTTCTTTAGTTCAGCATCCTCACGCCCTCGTTTGGCTTTGGCCCATTCCTTTACCTCCCCTTTGAGTCTTTTAATATTCTCAGCAAATTGAAAGGCTGCTGATCGATCCAGAGTCTCATCATAAGCCCTCCAATGTATCAGGACAAGGTTTTTGAAAGATTCATCGAGAAGCCAAATTTTGTTAAACTTCAGAGGGCTAGGGGGGTTGGTTGGCCCTTTTTTTATCTCAAAAAAGATAGGGAAATGATCAGAGTTTCCCCCGCATCCAACCCATTGCCTGACCAAAAAAAACCTGTCCACCAACTGCTCTGCCACCAGGAACCTGTCCAACCTTTTCGCCACCCTAGCTTCACCTCCCCTGTTATTCCGCCAGGTAGGTTTCAGCTTCGTAGGCTCAATGTCCAGTAATTTGTTTTCTACCAACCTATGGAGAAAGAAACCAGCTTGAGGATCAACAATTGCATGAGGACCCCAAATTTCAGACTGTCCCAAAGTAAAGTTTAAATCACCACCCACCACCACCGAGTCACCTCTGAAAAGCGGATCCTGGAGCAACTCATCCCAGAAGGGGGCACGATTCAAATAAGGCCCATAAACATTAGAAATAGTGAGATTAGTGCCCAAATCAACAAACAGAAGATCAACTCCCAGAACAGAATCTCTCCCCCAAGCATTCACCAACTTCGTCGAACTTAGCTTCCAACCCACAGCCAAGCCCCCAGAACGCCCACGAACATCCAGCGTCACGAAAGCCCATCCAGCCAACCAAAGTTCAAGCTTTTCCTTAATGACATCTCCTAAACCTAAGGTCTCTTGAAGCAAAATCACATCAGGGTGTTCAAGAGTAAGCACCCTTTTGAAGGCTGATTTCTTTTTGGGTCCAGCCAAACCCCGACAATTGAAAGACATAACCTTCATTTCCGAACATGCCTCCGGGCATTCACCGCTCTAAGTGCCCTTTCAATGGAGAGTTGTTTCCCCTCCCGCAAATCAGCCTTGGCCCGCGTTTGAGCCTTTGAAAGATGAGAAATTCTACCCCTTCCCTTCTGCACCGGCTGTTGATCTTTCCCCAGACCCCCCCCAGACTTTTTCAGGCTAGAACGAAGGAAATATCCAGATTCAGAGCTCTCAGGAGAAGAAAGTAATGAGTCCTCACCCCCCCTCCCAGGGTCCGGCTCAGGGTCCAAAGATAAATCCGACATCAGAGGGGCAAACTCAGTGGAAGGTGAAACGGAGGGTTCTACAGGTATACCCCCCAAGGCCTCTGAGACCCTAACCCGATTAACCCCCAAAGAAACAAACCCATCACAAGGTAGTCCCGTTAAAGACAAGTTCTTAAGCCCCGCCACCCAGTCTAGACCAGCCAAAGAGCACTGATTTATAATCAAAGATAAAGAAGGGGAGAAGGAAAAAGATGAATTACCCGGGATTTGGAGCCCCAGATTAACCTCTGCTTCCACTGGTTCTGTGAAAGTGGCCACAGCAAATTTTGATGGGCTGTCAGCACGAATAACCGGTTCTCCTTCAGATTCTTGACTGGTAGGATCCAATTCCTCAGTAGTCTTCTCAAACCCCGAATCCTCCGACACCATCAAGGGTTCCATAAGTACCTCCTCCACAGGAGTTCCATCCGAGACGGACTTTTTTACCCCACCGTCAAAGGTACGCAGCGGCAGACGACATTCCGAAGCCGGATGACCATATGCTCGACATCTCCTGCACCTGAAGGGTACATTTTCATAATCCAGTGACTGAGTGATGATATCCGGTCCCCAATCCAACTCAATGTTCTCAGGAAGACCCTCTCGAATGTTCACCTCCACCAGGATATGAGCCACTTGTTTGTAGTGAATCTCCAAATAAGACATGTCAGCCTCCAGAAATTTTCCAATTATATTCCCAAGATTCCTGAAGTGAATTGGCTCCCAAAAGTGTAGGGGAAACCCAGGAAGCCGAACCCATAATGGAATCATATCCACTCTCTCCCGACTAGCATCGAAAAGTGGATGCCAGGGCTTCAATAGAACAGGTGAATGACTCATATGCCAGTTTTTGTTTAGGATTAATCGCAAATCTTCCTCGGACTTGACCACCACCGCAAACCAGCCTCGGAGCAGCATATCCACCTCCGGAGAATAGCCCAGGATCACCTTCCAGGTTCCCTCCACCCAATCCACCA
>LPNX010851643.1:353314-410401 GCA_001517045.1 Pseudotsuga menziesii
CCCAAGCAGCTGGTCATCCCCACCCTTCGACAGTCCATCAGCCATAAGAGGACTCGCGCACCCCCTGTGTTCTGAAACAAACAAAGATCCCCTCCAGTGCCCATCGATACCATCGCCCCCTGTACCACAAGCCTGCTCAACTTGCCTGGCCACCCCCGCTGCCGCAATGCTATCAAAACCTTCCACTGCCTCAAATCCTTCTTCTAAAAACGACACCGGAAACCCTAGTTGACTGGTAAAAAATACCCTAGCTTCCGACCATCTCGAGCTTCCCAGCAAATCGTCCTGCAGCCCATTGAAAACCTCAGAATCCACCAGGGGCAGTCTATGTGGTGAAAATGTGAGAAACTCCGAAGGAGAAAAGTCCGTAACCGGTCTCTCAAACCCATAACCGGACGGTCCAGTATCAACAGGTCCCGGCCCCGGGAATGCCTCCAAAAACCCCTTTGAACCTCCAACTGGCACACCCCACACATCCTGAGCCTCCAGGTGGTCGCTGGAATAATCGACCATCTCCAAATCCTCCATCACAATCAGCACAGCTAAAGAGAAGCAATACCTGACAAATCTAACTGCAACAACCCCAAGCCGCTAGCCTTCTAGAAACCCTATCAGGCAAAAAAAACAAAACGAAAACCCCCAACACGAACGTCGGTTAAAGGGAGCTGGTCATCGGGAAACAAAATCATTCATGATGATAGGTGCAGGGATGGTACGGTCAGAGCGACCCACCCCCCTGCCAACCCTGTACCTTCTGATCACCTCTGGAGCTTCCTCGACCGCGCCGCCATCATCAAGAATTCAATCGTTTCTGTATCTTGAAAATTCAGCTTCATAGCACTATCACAAAAATAATAATAGTAATATTTATGAAATTTACATACAGTTGATACTGACTTTTTTTTTTTTCTAATATTTATGAAATTTGAAATTTTACATATAGTTGGTATTTTTTCCAATATTTATGAAATTAGTTGATAGTATTAAAGAGTTGATGATGTTATTATATGTATTATAAAATTAAATTAAAATTTATAAATATTGATTTTTTTAAGTAGAGCTTACTTTTTATTAGTCCAACATATTTATAGTTTTTAATTTTTAAGTTTATCAAAAATTATAACAAAATAATTGTATTTATCTTTAATAATCATGTGTTATTAGAAAATTATAAATTAAAAACAAAACCCATATTTTTGAAAAAAAATAAAATATTTAAAATATATAAAATTTAGTATACAAAATTCTTTTGTTTCATTAAAAAAATTATTAGGTTTTTTACATATAAAAATGTGATTAAAATTAGGCAACTTAACAAAGCCCAATTGACCACGGTATTCTTAGCCCTAGTCTTTAGGTTTGTTAGGTCGAAATTAATTCTAGGTCTAATTGACTACAAGGATCATGATATTGACCTTATTTTTCACAATTTAATATCCCCCTTTTATGAATGAATGTGATAAGGTATTGGTCAACAAGATGAAGCACCCATGATATTTTTAAGTTGAATACTTTATCCCACGCAAATTATGATTTCTATAAGCATATGTGATATAACATATGTAGGTTATAATTTTATTTATGTTCTAAACTTATAATGCATATGACTTTGAAGACATTTTCCTTGCACTCAAGGAAAAACAACTACAACAAAATCGAGAATACTATTATATGGTAGAAGTCGGAAATCAAAGAGAAAGGTTGCTACACTTGAAGAAATAGAAGAAGAAAATGAAAAGAAAAGGGAATGGCCATGCTACACTTGAAGCAAGAGAAGAAGAAAATGAAAAGGAAAGGGAATAGCCATGGGTTCATAAGCACTCAATGGGTGAGAGAATAAAACCTACACTCTACAAATGAAGCATAGGAATTCAATAAATGGGACAATATTAAATACCTCACAAAATACATCACCATTGAATAAATCAATTCCCCTTTCTTCTACAGTTTTGAAATCAAGTGATGGTCAATTGATCCACATTTCAATTTTGAGTTCATTGGATATACATACAAAATGACATGCAATTAAGGAATCTTAAACAATGCATATAGAACCATGAACAAAGTTAGTGGTATGAAACCATGAAAATATTTGGTGGCAGAAACATGGATACTAGGCAGTTGAACCTCAGAAAAAGTTAATGGAACCATGAGAATTGTTGGAGGAACCATGAGCTCTATTTATGGAATTGTGAGCATTGTTGGTGGAACCATGAGCTCTAGTTATGGAATTGTGAGCACTATTGGTGGAACCATGAGTATTAGTCCAGAGGTGGTGGAACCATACAAGGAACCTTGAACAAATTCATGAAAAATGAGCATTTTAGGGGTGGAACCATTGTATGTTTCTAGAAAACCATGGACAATTTTGAACAATGCGGGTGGAACCATGTACATACAAAAAATGTACAATTAAGGAACCTCAATCAATGCATATGGAACCTTGAACAAAGTTAGTGTTGATCAAACCATAAACATATTTGGTGGCAAAATCTTAGACACTAAGTGGTTGAGTCTTGAAAAAACTTAATGGAACCATGAGCATTGTTGGTAGAACAATGACTCTAGTTATGGAACCATGAGCATTATTGGAGGAACCATGAGTAATGGTATCAAGGTGGTCGAACCATACAAGGAACCTTAACAAGTTCATGGAAAATGAACATTTTAGGGCAGAAAACACTATGAATGTCTATGTAAAACCACAAATAATTTTGATGGAATTGTGAACAATGTGGGTGGAACCATGTACATGCAAAACCGTGTGCAATTAAGTAACCTTAAATATTGCATATGTAACCTTGAACAAAGTTAGTGTTGATAAAACCATAAACATATTTGCACCATATTTGGTGGCAGAATCTTGGACACTAGGTGTTTGAATCTCGAAAAAAGTTAATGGAACCATGAGCATTGTTGATGGAACCTTGAGCTTTAATATGGAACCATGAGCATTGTTGGTGGAACCATGAGGTCTAGTTATGGAATTGTGAGCATTATTCGTGGAACCATGAGTAATTGTCCTAAGGTGGTGGAACCATGCAAGGAACCTTAAACAAACTGATCACACAAAGTGAGTATTTTAGGGGTGGAATCATTATGAATGTTTATGAAAAACCATGGACAATTTCTATGGAATTGTGAACAATGTGGGTGGAACCATGTAGATACAATGCCACGTGCAATTAAATAACCTTAAATAATGCATATGGAACCTTGAACAAATTTAGTGTTGATGAAACCATAAACATATTTTGTGGCAAAATCTTGGACATTAGGTGCTTGAATCTCAAAAAAATTTAATGGAATCATGAGAATCGTTGATGGAACCATGAGACTTATATATGGAACCATCAACATTATTGGTGGAACCATGAGCATTATTGTCAGAACCATCATCCCTAGTTATGGAACCGTGAACATTATTGGTGGTTGAATCTTAAACAAAGTTAATGGCACCATGAGCATTGTTGGTGGAACCATGAGCTCTATTTATGGAATCATGAGCATTGTTGGTGGACCCATTAGTAATGGTCCCGATGTGGTGGAACCATACACATAACCTTGAACAAAATTCATGGAAAATGAGCATTTTAGGGGTGGAATCATGATTATTGTTTGTAGAAAACCATGGTCAGTTTTGATGGAATTCTGAACAATGTAGGTGGAACCATGTACATACAAAATCATGTGCAATTAAGTAACCTTGAATAATGTTAGTGTTGATGAAACTGTAAAAATATTGGCGGCAGGATCTTAGACATTTGGTGGTTGAATATTGAAACAAAGTTAATGACACCATGAGCATTGTTGGTGGAACCATGTCCTCTATTTTCAGAACCATGAGTAATGGTCCTGAGGTGGTTGAACATTACAAGGAACCATGTTTATACAAAACCATGTGCAATTAAAGAACCATTCAAGAACCTTGAACAATGTTGGTGGAACCATGAATAACATAAGAATTATTTATGAACCAAGAACCATTTGGTGAGTAATGCATACGTGGTCACAAGGTGGTGGAATAATGAGAAATGCAATGGAACCTTGAACCTGTAAATGTGCATGGAATCCTTGTGGTGGAATCTGTAATGTGCATGGTTCCACCACCTTGCAACCATTACTCATGGTTCCACCATTGATTCTCATGGTTCCATAAATAGAGCTTCCATCAATGCTCATGGTTCCATCAACAATACTCATGGTTCCATAAATAGAGCTCATGGTTCCACCAACAATGTTCATGGTTCATGGTTCCATAAAAATTGTCCATGGTTCCATTTACATTCTTCATGGTTCCACCTCTAAAAATATCATCTACCATGAATTTTGTTCAAGGTCCCTTGCATAGTTCCACCATCTTGTGACCATTAATGCTCATGGTTCCATAAATAGAGCTCATGGTTCCATAAGTAAATCCCATAGTTCCACCAACAATGCTCATAGATCCATAAATAGAGTTCATGGTTCCATAAACAAATCTCTTGGTTCCACTAATAGTGCTCAATGTTCATGGTTCCACCAATAATGCCCATGGTTCCATAAATGCGCATGGTTCCACCAATAATGCTCACGGTTCCATAAATGTGCATGGTTCCACCACTTGGTGACCATTGCTCATGGTTCCACAGTCAATGCTCATGGTTCCACCAACAATGATCATGGATCCATTAAATGCTCATGGTTCCACCAACAATGATCATGGATCCATTAAATGCTCATGGTTCCATAGCTAGAGCTCATGGTTCCACCAAAAATGCTCATGGTTCCATAAATAGAGCTTATGGTTCCACCTACAATGCTCATGGTTCCATAAATATAGCTCATGGTTTCATAACTAAACTCTTGGTTCCACCAATAGTGCTCATGGTTCCACCAAAATTGCTCATAGTTCCATCCACCATGGGCATTATTAGTGGAACCAAGAGATCTATTTATGGAACCATGAGCTCTAACATTGTTCGTGGAACCATGCGCTCTAGCTATGAAACCATGATCTCTAGCCATTGAACCATGAGCATTGTTGGTGGAACCGTGAATTCTATTTGTGGAACCATGAGCATTGTTGGTGGAACCATTAACTCATTATTTCTACGACAAAAGCTTCGCATAAAGACATTATTTTTGCGACAAAAGATTCACATAAAGACAGTATTTATGCGACAAAATATCCACAGAAAGACTATGATTTCCAGGTTAACTCTATGCAAAACAACAATATTTATGGCGCAAAAGCTCCTCAGAAAGATAGTATAATGTTGGGGTCCAAATCTAGGCATAATGACATTATTTCTGGGACAAAAGCTCCACATAATAACTTTATGTCGTCAGGGTCAAAATCTATGCACAACAACATTATTTTGGGGATAAAATCTATTGAGAAAGACTTTATTGGGCCTGGGTTAAAATCTATGAAAACCCTTATTTTATCAAAGACGAAGTCTGTATCGAAAGACTCAATAGCATGGCCAAAGTATATGCATAACTGTACTCTAACTTAGACGAAATCTATGCAGAGAGACAACGTCTCTGGGCCAAAATCTACGCAGAATTATAATAATGTAGCTGAGTCGAAGCCTATGCAGAAAGAGTTACTTTCTTATCGGCCAAGGTGACTTCGAGTTCAAAGTACATTGCCTTGCATTTAAGAGTTACTTGCTTATCGACCAAGGTGACTTCATTCAGTGTCTCATGTACATTTTGGGCCCTAATCTCTCTCAACCGGCTAACACTATAAGCTCCTTCAAGATTTCAGGGCTACTGGAGAGTGCAATTCGTGCCTCCAATGCCCAATATGATGACCCAGATATATTGGATAGTCTGAGAGTGAAAATGATGCCACGCCATAGTGGAGACAGGGGGTGGGATGTTTTCTCACTGGAATATAATGCAAGAGATCCTTTGAATACCATTTCACAAACTCTATGATGGCCAAGGATTAGGGTGACTTGCATGGCATAGGGATTAGGGTGACTTGCATGCCAGAATGAAGTCTCAAAATATCCAAGAGATATGCTTTTTGGTATTTGTGTAGGCTTAATATGAGTAACAATACCTTGTCCATATTTACCAAGTCCACACATGCATAACCCATTTGACAAAGTAATTTTAACAAAAGAATTTAGAATGCTTCTTAAAATTTAGAAGTCTTTAATTTATGGTGCATTTTTTAGACCCTAAATAGTGATATTTGGTCCTATGATGGCATAGGGTTGCCAAAGGACTCCCTAGGCCTTGATTGAAATGATTCTTCTCATCAAGATATTTCCAATGGGATATCATGTGCTCCAAATAAAGTTCATACGTGGAATTTATGGCCCCAAGAAGTTGGTGTATCAAATATACTTCCAGAGGCCCATATTGCTCTTTTCACTTCACCCCCTAGGGTTAGGGTTTTGGAATCTTAGGGTTTCACATTGCCTCTTGTAATGTCTTCTTGAAAATGAGTGTAGTCGATACACCTCTCTTCTGAAATAAGTTACCACCATTCAAACTCGTTTGTATTGCTTCACAGTTTACACTGTTTTTCCATTTCATTCATTTATAATTTGGGTTTTATTATACAATCGTGCTCTATGCAATATCATTTTCTGTGTGTTTCCATTTTATATGTCTATCTTCATTTTGTTCTCTAGATAATCTAGATCAGTCAAATGCATTGGAAGTTCATGACCTAAAAAAATTGTAGAAAAACTACCAAGATGTGGAACCATTATAAATCAGTGGAATAGGTGGGTGGAAACTAGTATCCACTTGGGCCACAACAAGACTAGATTCCCTTTCAAAATAACAATAAAAAAATGTGAAAATTGTCCATTAATTGGTCTTTAATACCTTATAATTCACTTGCTTCTTGTACAAGGTGTTGATTGACATCATACATAGTTTGGGTGTACTTTTCTTCTTGTCCAACCATGGAAGAATGGAATCATGATTAGTATTCATGTCTTAAAATGCTCACTAATTAGTTACACATTGTCATGATTAAGTAGGAATTATTCTTCCAATAACCCTAATTGATTATCCATTTTCTTTTTCTTTAATAAAATATGTATTTTAAATGTTTTTAACACATTCTATCAAACTCTAATTGCTAGGTTTTTTCCATGTTCAAGCCTTTGGGCCAAGTCATCCCCAAGATCACTCACCATGAGAGACAATTTATGTGTATATGGGCACTACAGGTCAAAAATGATTTAAACAATAAAACCCTAAAATAAGGTTTTCATTTAAATTATGTTGCTATATGATTTTCATATCATTTAAATATGGCTTATTATAAGCCGGTATACTCTTAATTTGTTTTCCCAACAATAGGAGGAAATATATTTATTTTATTTTATGCTCGTCTATGGCTACCATAATAATTAAAAACGAAGATGAATAGCTTCAATTAGTCATTATAATAATAATTAATTTTATAATAATTCACTTTCTTTAGTTCACAGGAAATTATTAAATTGATTTTACCCCATAAAGCTATAAAATAATAATAATAAGTCCATAATCACTATCTCCTAACCATTACTCATAGTCCACCACTGATGCTCATGGTTCCATTAACTTTGTTCAATATTTAACCACTAAATGTCCATTATTCAACAACCAAATATGTACATGGTTGCATCAACTCTAACTTTGCTATAGATGATTCTGCCACCAATTCCACAGTGCCATTGACATTGTTTAAGGTTCCTTATTTTCATGTGGTTGTGTATGCGATGTACATGGTTCCACTTGCATTGTTTGTAATTACATCAAAATTGTCCATGGATCCATAAACATTCATCGTGGTTCCACCCGTAAAATGCTCATTTCCCATGAATTTTGTTGAAGGTTCCTTATATGGTTCACCCACCTCATGACCATTACTCATTGTTCCACTAATAATGCACATGGTTCCATAAATAGAGCTCACAGTGCCATAAATAGTTCCACCAACAAGGCTCACAGTTCCATAAATAGAGCTCATGGTTCCACCTCATGAATTGAAAGACTTCATGTTGTTGCCATAATGTGAGGTGCCCTGTGTGTTGAGTCGAATGTCGTCGAATTTAAATGACCTACGACGGAAGAAGCGATCCATTAAAACAAAAGAACTATTGACAGGAGTCATGGATGGCATTTAATGAAGTGTCCTTCCCTCTGTCATGTCCCTCCTCTAAACACCGACATCCAGGGTACAAGCTATTGTAAATTAAAATAGCTCTTTAACAAAATTAAATGAATTAAAATTTATAACTTAATCTGCAATTCAACAAACCTCATAAGTTCAAATATGGAATCAATGGTCTTGTAGGCATGTTTAAGTCCACCCCTTTCATTAGATCATTTCCTTTATGTAACATTATACACCATTTAATAACCTTTAGCAATGTTTTGATTCTAGAACACATTACATGTTTGAGCCCATGGTTATTTGTTTACACGAGCTCGTCCAATCCCTTGGAATTGTTGCATATCCTTGGTTGAATGTGACTCACCACTGCATCTTTTCTTTTTTCTAATTGGGCTCCAAAAACTATGTTGCCTCTTTGTATTGATCTTAGATGGAGATACAATGTTTATAAACTCTGTTTTCAACTCTTTATCTAAATTGTTGAATAAGTTCTTAAGGCCATTGTTAAGTGCACGTGCTCACTCCAAAATTGTACATGGGTTATCTAATATGTACCTCTCACAGTTCCACCAACAATGTGAGCGGTTCCACTAATAATGACCAAGGTTCCACCAGCAATGCTCATGGTTCCACTAATAATGCTCATGGTTCCACCAATAATGCTTATGGTTCCATAGTTAGAGCTCACGGTTCCACCAACAATGCATCCATCACTAGCGCCCATGGTTCTACCAACAATGCATCCATCACTAGGGCTCATGGTTCCACTAACAATGGTCCTGGTTCCAAAATAATGCTCATGGTTCCACTAATAATGCTCATGGTTCCATGTTTTCTTCCATTTTCTATTAGAAATTTGGATTTGTAGAAGCATCTTAAGTGTGCATGATTTCAAATGCTTTCTCTCTTAGAATAAGAGATAATTCATGTTTCATTAGGATATAGATTCCAGAGTAGTATTTCATTTCAATATTTAATTTAGAATTAGTTTAATTTACATTTGATAGGTAAGTGTGATTTAATTCCATGTATAAGAATGCAGTGCCATTTGTAGGTCTGTTTGACAAGTTGATTGAAAGTTCGGAATTTTTACCCAATTCCTTTCAATTGATTCCCTTTAATTTTCGCACTTGTGGTTTCTAGAATTTAATTTTCAGTTGACCACCGATTGATAGATTAATGACCTAACCCATGAGATATGATCACTCTGTGATGAGCTTCTTCCTTAGGTGCTAAGCTATCTCAGTTTTCTTGTTTTGCTTTTTAGTATACTATCGGCTTTAAGTTAGGCTAGGGTGATTTAGGCTTCAGTCCTGCACATACTGTGTCGGCACCTCTAAGCTTACGAGCCCTCGAGATGACAATTTAATGTCGAAATAGATAGTGCATATATTGGTGGAACCATGAGCATTATTAGTGGAACCATGAGCACTATTAATGGATCCATGAACATTGTTGGTGGAACCATGAGCGTTGGTGGTGGAACCATGCAAGGGACCTTGAACAAAATTCATGATAAATGAGATTTTTAGAGGTGGAACTGTGAACCATGAACATTGTTGGTGAAACCATGAGCTCTATTTATGGAACCATGACCCCTCTCTTTATCATCTTAGTTGGGTACAACAAGACGGCTGGGTCTATTAACTATTCCTATAGAGGATACTAGCTTCACAAACTGGCAACCATGTGAAATTGGTTTTTCCATGTGTTTGTATTATCCACCATGCCAATAGACTTATCGATGTTCAAGAGGCACCACCGTTGGGCATGGCAATTAGTATGAAGGTTGTACAGGGTGGATAAGTGCAAGTTTAAAATAAGGTGGAAAAAAAGTATATATGACATGAAACATACATCGAGCATTCCACCTACAAATGGATCAAGACATGTCGCCTTTTACTATTATAGATAGATGTAAAATATATTTTTTAATATTCATTTACCTACTCTATTTACTGAGCCGTTGGTTTGGCAGCCTAACTCCATTTATCCATTTACCCATAGTGACGTAAAATGTTGAAGATTTGAGTTGCTTTAACGGTCTCATCTTTTGATATGCATTTGTAGTTATTTTCTTCTACGGCATTATTCCTTTTCAACAAGTTTCCATTGAGTCGTGGTCAATGAGAAGGTTAATTTCATTTTTTTACATAGACAATTTGCTAGTTTGCTTTTTTCAATTATTGAGAAGGTGTGCATCATTACGCGCAAGGTGTGGAACAAATTACAATTCCAATTTAACATTTTCTATCTCCCTTCCCCATCCATTCGGGCCATTGACACCTAGACATACAATATGATACAAAGAGTCCCCCACGGTAATTGATACTTAGGTCCAAGCTCCTGCCTCCCTCGTTTCTGTTACCTATGTCGCTTCCTCCTCTCCTGCTTTTCACCCCGAAACTATCAAATATAAAACTGAACACAATGCTCCACGAGGCTTCTAGGATTCCCATAATTGAAATGGCGTGCCCGGTGTCCTGCCTTGTTATGCTTTTATTTCTAACCTACCGATCTTTGGAAGGATTGAGGAAGGGCAGTTGGGTGCTAATTGAGATCCCCCTCAACATCACTCAAGTTAACCAGCAACAAATGATGAATATCCTATTTAAACATGTGGGTCTCGCTTCCACACCATAGAATCAATCCAACGATGTTGTGATCAATGACAAACAAGGCTCTCACACCCTCTTCCCCGAAACCTTCCTTACGTTGTTGGGTCTTTGTGCGCTTAAAATTTTCACAAATGAGGAGCTTATATGATGTGCACCACTGAAATCCCTCAGAAGGCATTACAGAAATTAATTAAGATGTTTCATCAATTTTTTTTATCGGAATGTTGCACAAATGAAACACTTGAAAATGAAATAGTATACTCCAGTTGGCGTTGTTGGAAAAGAAAGCCATTTAACCTCTACAGTCCACTAAGAAGCTCACCCACTGGCCTGCTTTCTAATGCCAAATATTGTTGCACCTGTAAAACAAAATTATTGTTGGTTAAAACTTGTAATGAAAGTAATTTGGATGATATAGAACCAACATAGCACAAACCAGCAAATGTTTTCAACTCAATGGCAAGGGTTTTAAGAGACGAGCCTAAGCAGGCCAACGAGTCTGTAGATTTGGTAGATCTAAAAACGCAATTTCACAGGCAAAACCAACAGAGCAAACAAGCATGAATTTCACAGGCAGTACCAATAAAGCAAACAAGCAAACGTTTTCAGCTCAATGGCAAGGTTTTTGAAGGCTAATGGCATAAGAGACGAGTAAGATTTGGTAGATCTGTACACCCTAGCAATATCGTTCAGCCTGCCTACACACGTGAGGGAGTTGTACATTGTCCACTCATAGATTATAGGGTCGTCGCCGAACCCAGGGTCAGTAAGTTTAAGTTGATTAGACCTGGAAGTTTTCCAATAACGAAATCCAGGTACAACAATCATGCATGCCAATGACATATACTCTCGAAGCCATGAAGAATGTTAATTGATGTACATGGATGTAATATGCCCCAATTCATGCCAATGGATTTATTCTATGCGAATGGATGCAACATGGAAACCTCGGACACTTTGACAGACTCATCTTAAATAAGAGTATGTCTGGTAAATAAGGCCTGTCGTGATGGCATGGGACAAAATCAATTCCAACAGAGACGGTCGTCAACGGTGTGTGGGGTCCACGACAAGTGTTAAAGGTGACGATAGGGTCGAAATTCCAGCTTGTAGGCACAGCGGAGCAGAGGAACGGCTGCCAAAGTATTTTCAAGTTATCGGCTGACAAAAAATCCTAGTCGAAAAGGGCCAAATCGTTGGCCCTTTAGCAAACATTTGTGAAATATGTTGTATCTTGATATGATAAAGTAATTCGTACATATATATTGTGTACCTAGAGCAATAATTGATCACTCAGTGCGACTTCAGATTAAATGACTATATATTAAATGATTGTACCTTTATATATAGGACTTCATAAATGACTATATATTGAATGATTGTACCTTTATAGATAGGACTTCATAAATGGCTATATATTGAATGATTTTTATAGTTAGGACTTCAACATTTCTCTCACACCACACACAAAATTTCAATGTATTATCAAAATAGGATACCTAGAAACCTTGGAACTCTCTGTCTCAAGTTCAATATGATGTTAGCATAGGTTACCTGGAACTCAATCAATATCTAAGAAGTTTGATTTTATTTCAGAAAATTTTCAGAGCACCAAGAATTATCACTTTAGGTAAAACAAATTTTCATTGCAGGTTTTAGTGGAATTTATTTTTTTAGAAGGGCTTTCAAATCCCACGAAGTGTGACTACCTGAAATGATGTTTGCTTCTTCATAAGAGATGTGTTCATATGTGAATATTTCTTCTGTTCTCGGGATTTATGTCATCTCCAATCACATGAAATATACAACATGTCAGTTCACTTTTTAATTAGGACTTGTTTACTTGCACCTCAATAAACACGATTGCTTGAGAATAGTATACTCCAAGCATGCTATAATAGCAACAAAAACTGAAAAAGGAACATATTTGTCAAGAAAACACAAGGATGAATTTGAAATCGTGCAAAACAGTACATAAACATATTAAGACAAATTTGAATACTCAGCGCTGTGCGTCTGTTACTTGGAAATAATAGAAGTTAATATTGTAATCCAATGAACGTGAGACAACTTTCTTAACTCTGGAATCCTTGGCAAGTGTACCACAGTTATCTAAGATGCACGGCATTTAAAATAATAACTATGTTACGAATAGAACAAGCAGCGAATATTCTATAATGCCATTCAAGCTCTGGGATTAAATTATAATATAGATTTAGTGGGATATATTCTTCCGACCTCCTTGTAATAAAATAATTTCCAATAACCCAACTGAATACAAAATTGTCATCTCACCTTTCATAGAAAGTTTATCAGATTTAATTTGTCATGAAGAAAACAGGAAATAAGTGAACACTGATTGCCTCCCAACTCTTATGGGTGCAGAAGTAAGAAACTATAAATGCTAAAGCTATTGGCAGATTGACCAAAACATTCCTGAAAACTCTTTGAGTAATTAAAAGGGGAGCAGAATTAGATGAACTAAATGTGCTATTCTGAAATACAAATATAACCAGGTCTGTTTAAAACTTTAGTATCGTCAGCTGTCCTGACAGCAAGTAGGGGTAGTGCTGCTTAAACCCGGTATAATTAATACAAATGGTTGATATAGATCTTTCATTGATACATTCCTTCTCATCCAACTTGAAATTGTAAAAAGGAAACTCAACGGGATCAGAGGGAAAACTGCCAAGCAATAAGCAGTGGCTAAGGTTTTTCCAGCATAAGGGAATTGTTACAGTAGATGGAGAGCAAAAGCAGCAAGTAAAGGAATGCAGTCAAGGATTTAATTGGTCCAGAAGTTTTCGCCATCTTGGCGGTTCTTCATCAAAAATATATGTTAATGGAGAAACAAGAACTCCACTTCCATCAATCTGCATGAAAATGAACACAAATAACCATTTAGACAGAAAATAAACTATCAAATCTTTTGTATGTGTTTCATGTAAGCAAAGAAATAAAAAAAATGAATGAAACTGTATAGGTCACATCTATAAGCTATCTCAAAAATGTACATATGATCTTACTTCTCTCAACTGGCGGACAGAATCATAAAGTTGTTTTTTGGGAACGCAAATGACTATGGCAAAATAATCTGGCTTAACTTCTCCATTCCTCTTGGAAAAGACAGGACTCACAGTGGGTCCCTGCATCAGCATACAATTAAGATGATTTACACAAACTATAATTTGAGTGAAGGATTATTACAGCTTTAACACTGCAATCAAAACATTAAGGTGCAGCTTTTACCTGTAAACCACGAAAAGCAGTTAGCTCGAGTATACGTTTTGCCACTTCCTCTGCTGAATTTCCTCGCATGTTTGCAGTGACCTAACATAGAAGACGATTAAACAAAACTTTGGTCAATGCCTTATGAGGATTCTGCAATGTACATAAAGAAAATATTGAAACCTAAAGTTGGCATCACTCATCATTGCAAATTTTCAGTGAGTATTTAAGATCGATGTTTCATCAATATACTTGCATTCTGGTTCTAGTAAGAAACAAGGATGTACACTAGATCTTCTCATAGCATTGTACATGGTAGCATTGAATTCATCTTAAGAAATCGACAGTCTCGCATTCAAGAATTGTCCACACATATCTGAGTATGATAATGATAGCTTATTACCGTAAATTGACCAACTGCTCTCAAATGGGCTTCCAACCTTTCAAGCATTTCATGTGCAGCCTCTAGCACATCCTTGCGCTGAAGTAAAGCACTCTTACTTGCAACAAGTACAGCCTGCAGTATGAACATGGTGAAATGGTATAACTTTAGAAGTTTGTTCAAAAGGCCTACAACGGTCTATTCAGCATAGGGATGACCAAACTTGAAATTTAAAATTTTCTTCAAAAAACTCCAATTTCTGCTGATCTTTCTGCTAATTAACAAATAGTCCTTGTAGAATTACGAAATAAAATTCAGCAAATATTATCTTGATAGTTAAATTCCCGTAATCAAATAACTGAATAAGTCTAGCTTTCATTTTCGAGAATTAAATCCATAACCAATAAATGATTCAACATTTTCATAATAGGCATAACATCACTGAACATATGTAACATGTTAAACGGGGAAGTGAATTGCTAGGGAAAAAAAATATTCAAATATAACACGTTTATCTTTAACTTATTATCAGCACACTTTAAGAGATAACTCATTGGAACTAATCAAGATCCCAAAACAATTAGCACAATCACCTGGAAGCAAGATCAAGAGATAAACAAGAATACCTGGCTCTTTAGAACAGTTCCACCCTTTATTTCCTTGAGATTGTTTTCACGCAAAGTTGTTCCACTGCTCACAAGGTCCAAAATAGCATCGGCTATACCCATCTAGAAAGCAAAAAATGGACATAATTAAAATGAAAGAGGAGAAAACCGTTAAAAGATCTTAATTGTTGAGCATGCATCTAATCTGAAATAACAAGAGACTTTATTCATATCATGTAAAATGATTGAATCACATTCCATGTTATTTTTTGAAAGCATAAACAGATGTTCGTATGCACTTGCATGAGTGCATGAAACAAGAATAAATAAAACTTTAGATTACAATCAACATTGGCAGAGAGGATACATACGGCCATCTCTGCAAAAGACAATAGCACAGAAGAACGTGCAGATATATCAATGGAAACACTCCTAACGTACATCATACATATACACTTAAATCTCAATATCAATATTGCACATACACTCACACAGAAAAGCTGCAGCAATAGAAGAGGAGCTTGATATATTATTCAATATAATAATGTGATACAACATGAGATGAGAGAGACATGAGTTGGTGGCAATCACTTATATGTAACTCAGAACCAATGTTATCAGAACCGGACAGGTCATCGAACCGGCAGAGCCCAAAATGTGAACCGGACCGGAAACGGAAAAAAACCGGTAGACTAAAAAACACATACAATATTCATATTTGTTAAAAAACATATATATTCATGTGCATACATATGAATCCAAACCATTAATACACAAATATGCAAAGTTTCTCATATATATAGCAAGTATAGGTGCAAATAACCAAAATAGCACCGAGTGCAATACATCACTGAAGTAATGTTAAAAAAACGCTTGAAGAAGATCCAAAAATAACTGCAACTCTGCTCCAAAATGGCGGCCCAAGAAGTCTCCAAAAGCGCTCTGCAAACAAGTCTTTGATTCTGCCCAAGAACTTCACCAAAAACACCCAACAAACTCAGCTCAATTACCCTCCAAAACTGCCCAAGAAACATTGCTCTCAAGAACTCTAAAGAGATGGAATGAATAGTGTGAAAATAATAGAGGGTGGGGGGGTCTTTAAAATAACACCACAATGGGATTAGGGTTAGTTTAGGGATTTTTCGTTTTTTTTTTAATTTGAGATCCGTGGGCCCTTTATTGGCTATTGTACAGCACGGTATGAACCGGTTGGTTCTATACGGAACCGGTCAAAACCGGTCGGTTCAGCGGTTTTGGCCTGGTTGAGTACAGAACCAGGCAAGTTCAAGGGCGGTTTGTGTCAAAAAAGCGGCCCAAGCAGTTTGGGCACTGGACCGACCGGAAAACCTCATAAACCGGTCATACCGACTGGTTTTGCCTAAACCAAACTGGTTCCGTTAACACTGCTTAGAACACATCTGAATTAAGTCCCTTTTTATGATGCCGAAGGCATTTCGTTGTGAAGGCTATGTTTGGATGGGACCTTTGTTGTGTTCTTGGTTGTCAGATGGGTGTTGGACAATAGCCAGTGTTCCACCAAGTATCCAGGACGGGGGGGCATGGGAGCGGGGAAAACGCACATTGGGGACGTGTAGAGGCACCCCCAAATTTTGGGGTATTTTAGGGAGCGGGGGGGCATCGGGGTCTTTAAATTTTAACATAGGGGGGGCATCTCTAAAATTATTAATTAATAAAAATAAATACATGCTAAATTGAAATTCATCATTGTGCAATGTAAACATGATATTCAGTTCACAATGGAGGCTCATGGCACAGCTCCTGTCATACTGATAATTTAATTTATAAACAGTTTTAAAATAAAAATTAAACTAGTAACTTACTAAATAGTAAAAACTTACAACTTATAAGTTTTTTAAAATACTAGTAACTAAATACTAAATAGACTAAATGGCAGGCTGTCTAGAGAAACCACGAGGAACATACTAGCACTGATCATGCAATTCTGCAAATGAAAATGACTTCAACCTAACCAATGGCAATCAGATCTCAAATATAATGTAATTCTGACCTTATACAGAGTTCATAGGAGGCTAAAGATGGCTGTAACAGCTGTAGATGACACTCAAGATGGTATAGAGAGTTGGCTGTAGGAACACTGTCTGATATAAATGCCAAATAGGGTGAAATAAGTCTCCAATAAGCACATTACTCCTTTGATGAGCACAGCCCCAAGCATGGAAAAATGAATGGCGTTGACCTTTAAATAACTTCCATGCATGAGATCGTGAGCTCTCGCAAGAGATGTAAGCTACAGACGTTGAATACGCCCACTTTGGAGATGATTTGGAATTCACCAATCAGTGGTAGCTTGTATAAGAGTGTACCATGGCTAATGGGAATGGACGATGTCTCAATAGATAGATCGCAGCCCACTTCTTGTGTATATGACAGCCATAATAAACACGTCCACTACAATAAATGACTCTAGACTCTATACATGTCAGCAATGTTAAAACTTAAAAGGACAAGACCTTAACCAAAGGGCCAGGCCTGACTTTCTTATAGCAGTGTTTTACAGTGGCTCCAGATCAGCCCCTTTTCGGTGGTTATTTGCTGCAAACAAAGGGAAAGAAGAGGACTGACAGACTTTTTCTGCCATAATGATTGAGGGTTTTGCCAGGGCTGCTGATTGAACAGATACGGCACCATCACATTGTATGTATTTTTAAAAATGTCAAAGAAAAAGAAACGGGAAGAGATTCTGGATGCTGCCTACAAATATCCATTCTCATAAATATTTAATAAACTATTAAACTCAGGCTTACTCAATAGTCCTCGCGCCACAGCTCCAGTTCATCCACAGCTCACGGGCTCACAAGTCACAACTCCGGCAGATGGTCACAGCCTGCTCACGAGCTCTCACGGTCTCACCACAGTGATCACGGGCTCTCAGCAGTCAAACCTCACGGGCTCTCGAGTCTCAGCACACCGGCCAGCACACAAACGGTCCACAGATTGTTCACAGGTCAAGGAGAAGCTCAATGCGGCCGGTTCAAAACGAGGAGGTAAAATAAATAGGTAAACCGTAAGTCTAGGTTAAAAAGTTTTAGTTTTATTTTTAAATTAAAATTAAAATTTCATTTTTTATTTTTTTTTGTGTTTTTGAATTTTTTATTAAAAAAAAATCAAATTTCAAGGGGGGGCGTGTGGGAGCCCCCCATGTTCAAGGGGGGCGTGTAGAAGCCCCCCCATCATTAAGCTGTGTTTCACCGCGTTTCGTCAAAAAGGGGGCGCCGGGAAACGTTTCACATGGATCCCCCCAGCCCCCGGGGCGTGGGAAACGCAGGGGGCGAGCCCCCGACCTTGGGAGGCGCGTCCCCGTGGAACACTGACAATAGCTTAATCATCCATCCATGCAAATGTTGTTTGTTGTGGGTACACTACAACATCCAACAAGAAATTGCCAGCTGACATCTTGCAAGGGGTCATTACTTATGGTGAGATTTCAGCTCTAATTCATATTTGAGAAAGGAGACCCAAGCAGCCCATGCCATGGCTGCAGGGGTGCTGAGGAATGTGGTTGTCACTACCATGATGTAGGGCCTAAATTGATTAGCATTGCAATGGCAATGTGATAGCTTTGTTGAAATCTACCAAGATGGTGAAAGATCTTTACAATCATTCTCACCAAATCAGATTGGAGTTTACCATCAATTCAGAACTTCAATCTTTTTGGAGATCTACCTAGTGTTTGTTATCACCCAAACCCACACCCTTAGAGATAAAGTCCTAAAACTCTAGGAATGATCTTGGTGAAACTAAGAGGGAGGCCAGTGTCACCACACCAACCCTCTTTTGCACTTTAGGTTGGCTCTTCTCCAACTCAAGGGGGGCTTCCCTAGATTAGGATTACTAGAGCTCACAATGAGATCCAATGTGAAATGAAGAGATGGCCCTAGCAAAACAATTTGTTTTAGTAATAGGAAAAGAAGTGGGTGGCAGAACAAGGGACTAGTATCTTATCCATTATGCAATATGGGATCAACCAAGGCTCACATGAAGGCTTAAAGGAAAGATTAGAAGGAATAGACCAAAAAGACTATAACCCCTAGCCAATTTCTAATTGCTTCACCAAATTCAGAGATCTAGAAGGGAAAACACTAATTGAAGAATTTTCAACTGATTTTAATGAGATAATTGTCATGCAAGGGTAAGAGAGCATATAACGATAGAATGAGAGACATACAACAACTTAAACACTTCCAATTGGCAATCACCGCATAGAAGAAAAAGGCTTACTTCATTAACCCAAAACCATTATCATTTGAAGATTCTATCCATAAGTGAAACATGAGCAACACTATAAACCCTAGCCACTTTCTAATTGCTTCACCAAATTTAGAGATCTAGAAGGGAAAACACTAATTGAAGAATTTTCAACAGACTTTAATGAGATAAATGTCATGCAAGGGTAAGAGAGCATATAACGATAGAATCAAAGACATACAACAACTTAAACACTTCCAATTGGAAATCACCGCATAGAAGAAAAAAGGCTTACTTCATTAACCCAAAACCATTATCATTTGAAGATCCTATCTATAAGTGAAACATGAGCAACATCAAAAAATCCAAGAGAAGGGCTTTGATTAACCATCCATGAGAAACTAAAAGATGTTTAACTAGGTCCTAGGGGATTTCTCATACAATCCAACCATGAGAAATGAAGGAGAGAGCAAACACTTATCTAGGTTTTAGCTCATCTCCCTCCTCCAATAAAATATCAATAAAATCCTAGATCTAACCTAGGGATTAAAGAAATCAAAATACTACAACTAATACAATAAGATCCACAAAATAAGGTGGTCAAAGCCACATGTACAAGCCTCAAATCAAGAGAGAAAGGGAGAAGCGCCTCCAACAAATGAAGAACAATACCAAGTAAAACCCCAATGTGTAGCCTCCAAAGGCTCTCCAAGGTGAATGCTCCAATTGATAAATGCCCCCAATGTATGCAATAAAGTGAATAAATCCTAGATCTCGAGTTTGACCATCCCTAGATCTCCTCCAAAGCCCAAACGAGCTCCTGAAATATTGCAACTAGCCCTCAAAAGGACGCTACCTCCAAATAAAGCATGGAATGACATGTGCAACACCTCCAAGGTGAACGCCCCCATCATATATGTGCAACAAATACTCTCCAAGATGAACACACCAAAGAATAGGCTCCCAAAAAAGTGGAACACTTCAACTAAATGGCATAGAAATGAATCCAAGAAACCCCCCATGTGGCACCATCCCTTTCATCATGACTAAAACCAAGTCAAAAAAACTCCAATGGTCACACATGTGACTTTCCAAGTGAACACTCCATCAAATCAGCATGAGAATTGAACAATGTTGAAAAAGTCGACATCGACAAAAAGTTGACAAGGGTCCCCGAATACAAATTCTCGGCAGCATCGACGAAAAAATAAGGAAAAATCGGGAAAATTTGGCAAACATTAAAAAATACAAAATACATTCATTTGTTTTAGAATTTTAAACATATAAAGCAACAATAACATCAGATCAACACATTGGAACATAAATATGGCGAAAGCCCTGATATATATCTTCATCATGTAGTCATGCCAAATATAAAATGACACATCAAAGTCAATACTAAATCCTAAAACATCATAGTTGTCCAATAAAGGACTCAAAAGTGGATAACCAATATAAAATGACATCACATATAAAAATGTAACCGAGGAAAACTAGCAGTTATCTATCTAATATCAATGTCCTCTTCTCCTTTTACGGGAAAAGGTCATGGGTCGTTTGTCAAGCCTGCCCCTAGCACTAGTAGTAGCGACAAAAGGCCCTGGAAGTTCAGAAGTCCCTCTTAAGCTATGGATCCGACGTCCTGGGCACTTTTTTCCATCGACTCACGACTTTTAGGAAAATATCGCGCCTTCAAGATTTTTTTTTAATCACGATTTTTACCCACCGATTTTTTGGCTTAGGGAAAAAATCACGACTTTGTAAAAAGACGTCGATTTTTCAACGAATTTTTCAACGCTAGAATTGAATGAAAGCAACCTCCTAGAGTGGACACCCCCCATGAAACAACCAATGATGCAACAACTTTATAAATGATGGCACATGTGAGTGTTATATCCCTACAAACTCGTCAAATATAACTCAACAAGTGTGTAAGTGGTCACATCCATGCTCTAGAGGGTCAAAACCTCAACCAACAAGTAGATCCATGTGTAATAGCTCATCAAAAGGGAGATGACATCATCAAATGAATGCTAATGTCCCACGTGCCAACTCATCAATACATGTCCATAAGATAGATTCTTGAAACAAGGAGGCCATCAATACAAATAGATGCATGAATCCAAGATCAAGGTGTCCACAACAGCCAACTATCTCCATGAAGAAAGGGATGCTCCCATCTACAAACCATGAGTATGCCTCCATACATGTGCCAAGGGAGAATCAAGTGGAGGGTTCTGCTAATAATGATAGCCACGACAAGATGTCAACCAAGTTATAAGAGGAAGAGGGCTCTAATGAAACCCAATCATAAGTCGTCACAAGTGTGAAACGTGCCCAAAAAGTTAGAGCACTCCAATAGATAATCGTTACAAGTCATCAAATCATGTGTTAGAGGGAGGGCACTAAATGGAAAATCGATAACAATGGAGTGCACGCAATCCCAAGTATGAAATATGCCACATGAGCTAGATCACTCCATGGAAAATCAACCACAAATCACCTCCATGTGTAAACCATTCCAAATATGAAGTAAGCTAGGGTGCTCCAATAGAAATATGTTGCCACCTCGGGTAACGTGGCAAAAAACATCAAGCCACTGAGTGTGACCTTGGGGGCAAGATCGAGCCAAGTGTTGTCACCTGATACTCGGCTCCTCCGTCTAGGCCAACTCCTAGCAAAGCCAAGGGTGGTGGTCCCGATGAAAAGTAAAATATAAGGCTTTTATTCTATGAAAGAAAAGACTTATTCTAGGAGTTAAAAGTGAAATGGACAAAATAAAACAACAGACTATTGCAAGGTAGAAATTACATCAAAAGCATATGATAGTTCAAACAAGATTTATGACATCTTGCAAGATTTTGATTTAAGCATAAAAAATAGATTAGTGCCAATAAATAATGGAGTGCTTGTAAAAAATGGAGCGTTGTTGTGTCGTGTAAGTATTGCAGTTGTCTCATTGGTCAGTTTTCGAATTATTAATAAGTGATTAAGGGAGTGGGTAAATTCTTGGTCGGTTTTATTAATGTGGTAATTATTTGGATTATTAGAAAGGAAGGGGATTCTCGATATACCACGATGGTACGGAGAATATGTCTAGACTCACAAAGTGTGGTAGCACACTAGAAATGTGGGTTGAATGGAATCATGAGGGATGTCCAACACTACACCAATAAGGATGTAGGTTGGCAGGGCCCTGCAATCACTTTTTAATGGTTCCCGCATCCTCTGAACAATTTCCCCAAACGAAGCAAAACGCAACACTGGAATTTCATTGTTGGGAGATTAATTAAAAAAAAGATGAAACTAATTACTAGTCACCAAAATCCTTTTCTTATACAGCCAACTGATCAGACAAAGTTACAGTGGAAGTAGAGCATACGAGGATAAGACCCTTGATATTTTTAAATATTTTTTAAACACGGTTAGTTTGATTAGGAATGCAAACCCAAGAATCTCTTTCCAAGTCCAGTACTCGAGCAAGCCCTTATCTGTAAGCCGTACTCGAGAGAACAAGGGGATTTTAAACTTTCAAAGAAACAAAGAAAAAAATTCTCTAATTAATTCCTACCACGAATCTCTTCCCCCCTTTCAGGATACTCGGGAGAGCATGGGTTAAGTAGTTATTTTACTCCTTTTATAAAACAAAACAAATAAATTGCAAATTGAAGCTAAACTAACCAAAACTAAAAAATCATGAAAATTGAACACCGACGCAAATCTCCCCATGGGGGATGGGGAGTGGGGTCTTAGAAGCCTACTCAAAACTTTATTAAAATCTTACAACATGAAAGCAATGCACTTTGGTCCTTATACTTTGGATCCAAAGGCTTACAACTTATTGCAAAAATTGATTTTTATGCAAGGGGAGCTCCGTTGATCTTCCTTTTGCTCAATTTTGCGAACATTCACTAGAGTTTCCTCCTCTTTTAACGTAAAACCTGCAAAAACAACAAGCAAACAATAGCTAAACATGCCCCAAAACACTTTAAGAGTGCTTGTGAAAATCACAAAAAAGATGCCGAACAAATTTTTAGAAAAAAATGACGGATACTAGGTGAAAAATCACCGAGAAAGTGAGCTAAAAAGTTGGTTTCTCAGGGTCTTTATTTGTTTCTTAAGGATAGCAAACAAATCAGAGCACTAACTTGCTAGATAAGGAATTAAAATCAAATGTTAACTTATAAATCAAGCCTTTTGTTTTTAGTAGAAAATGACTTGAAATTAGGCAGGTAATATCCTAGATCTAAACTAAGAAATGATAATGCCTTGAAAATTTAGTTAGATCTATAAAGCAAAACAATTCAAGATCTCTTTATGACTATGAAGTTAACTTTGGATCTAAAATTGTTTTTCAAAACAACGGAACCAGAATGACAAGAAGATATCGAGAAAAGGAAAGTGGAGAAGGCTTGGAGAGAAGAGGGTCCTTGAGCCTTCACATGTGGTGTGTCGATGAACTTTTTATCTCCAGCAAACAATGTTAAAAACAAGAAAAGTAGAAAGATCAAATAAGATCCTCCACGTCTCCTATCACAGCAACCATCATATCACACACTAACACGAGATAGATCAAATGTAGGAGCATATATGTTCAGAAATCAATGTAAAGGGATTCATAAACAAATGAAGCATTTATTCAAATCTCTAAATAGTTATACTCAATAGCTTAAATCATTAAACAAAATGACTAAACTGCATCACAAAGTTGATAGCAACCTTCAATTAAACTTCATAAGATTTATTTGCATACATAGTGATTCAAATACGAGTTACCTCCATACAGCTGGAAAATAAAACATTCACTCAACTAGGGCACGACACAATCCAGACCTCCAAAGTTTCTTTATTTCTCAAATGAATACAAGTTACAATTGCAAGCTCTTCCCAATAAATTCCAGGTAGTGAATGGGAGAGAGTATTGCTTTATTTATAGCCAGCGAGGCCCAAGGGGGCGCAACCAACACTGCCAGACGAAGGGGGTGTCAACTGGAGAAGAAGAGGAGATGAGGTGAGTTAAACTAAAGTGTAAGTGAGAGTGGTAGGCGCCACCTCCTATGAGGTGCGCCACCTCTTCGTCATTAATTATCACCAACCTAAACATCAACTGACACCTCAACCCATGCACCAGCTACCAAGAGAGGGTGCAACCTCCAAGCTTGGACAACTCGCAACACTCTTTAACAACATTGAAACCCATGCCTTAATTAAGGAGATGACTCGCCCTCACGCAAAGAAGCCGATAGAAACTGATTTCAATCAAATCGGACAAGAATCCACTGATTTAGGATTTTTGATATTCTCTCCAATTTAATTATTATTTTTATTCTTCGCGCTTATTCCAAGGGGATCCACAAAAGGACAATAAAATCCGCGAAGAATTTGTCTATATTTTCTGTGGAGCGGTCACAAGGATGCTTCGATTTCTCCATGGGTCAGATGGGAGAAGATTGCTAAGCCAAAATCCCTGGGGGGATGGGATCTTAAAAATATATTTCTTTTTGCGAGAGCTTTGGCAACAAAAGGGGGTTGGCGTCTGATACATTCGAAAAACCTGTGGACCAGGGTTATGATTGAAAAATATATCGCCCCAGACACTGTTGTTGACTAGATAAGGAACTCTCAAAAGGGACATAAGGGTGGATCGGTCATCTGGAAAGCTGTGAATAAATCCTTTGTTGTTATTGAAGATAACCTAATTTGGAAGGTGGGTAATGGAAGGAGTGTGCGGGTGGGCATTGATCCGTGGCTCGGATGCGATGGAAGGTATAGGTTGTCAGAACCACTGGTGATTTCCCTTAGGCAACTTGGAGTACACTTTCTCTATCAACTAGCTACCCCTGTTCAGGTGAACCGATGGTCTCAGTCTTGGCGACCGGCCACAGATTTTGAACTCACTAACAGGGAAGAGGTCGAACTAAACCTGTATATTGGGGCTCTTGGATTATCCATGATAAAGCTTAGGGAGGAGGAGGATGTACTCATTTGGAATGGGGCCTCTTGTGGGAAGTATACTCCCAAGGAAAGGTACATTTACCTGAGTGCTCAGAATTATGAACAGAGGACTGAGTGGTGGTGGCAAAAGATTTGGAAATTCCATTGTCCTCCCAAAACGCGCTTATTTTGGTGGTGTGTTTTAGAAAATAAAATTCCTTGCTGGGATAACGTTCACAAAAGGGGCTTCAATGGACCGAGATGGTGTGCTCTGTGCCGAAACGCAGGGGAATCGATTGTCCATTTATTTCTTTCTTGCCCATACTATGTGGGGGTATGGGGGGAATCCTGTACTATGTTGGGATTGGATCCTGCGTGTAGATGGGAAGGGGAGTCTATCATGCATGCTTGGGAACGATGGCGAAGTCTAGGTTCTACGAATGTTATGATTGTGCTTCCTCCCCTGGTGACTTGGGGCATATGGTTGGCCAAGAATAAACTTGTCTTCACTGGGAAAGAATGTAAACCGGCTATTACGGCTAGGATGGTATGTAGGATCGCAATTGCACTTCCAAAACATCTGAGGATAAAAAAACAGAGGGATATTCTGGTTCTTGAGATTGATCGGTCATCTCCCTAGGGTTTCTTTGATGGTGCCTCGCAGAATAATCTTTGTGGAGGCGGTGCTATTTTAAATTTGGACGGGAATCGGTCCTTTGAATTGATTATAGGTTTGGGGGAGGGGAGTAACAACCGAGCTGAACTTTTAAGCCTGAAATTACTCCTCATTTTTGCAGCAGAGAAGGGGTGTAGAACCATTAGGATTTTTGATGATTCTTTGAATGTGATCAATTGGGTAAAAAGAATTCAAACATGCAGAGACCTTCTGTTATGCAACATTTTACGATCTATCTGGGAAGTGATGGAATCCTTTGATCTAATTACATTCACTCATGTATACAGGGAGAACAACTGCCAAGCGGACTCTGCCTCGAAGGAGGGGCTCTTGCTAGATCCAGGCGTGTGGAAGGTTAAGGAACGGCTAGGAGATGTGGCATTTGAATACTATCACCGTCCCTTTTTTGATGTGGTGGTGGCATGATCCCATAGGAGATGGGGCCTGTCCTTTTTTTTTTACCTTTGGTTCGGCTTTTTTGAAGATGTTTACCTTAGTTACTTATGTTGAGACTATGTCAGTCAATTTTTGCTTATATATATCAACTATTATATATGGTCGTATATGACAGGATGATTAGCTGCATGCAAGAAATAGGCAGGGCCTGTTTTATTTTTTTTGTCTCTTTTAGAACTGTTGTTTCTAGAAATCTAATGGATGGATCAGATTGGATATTATGGACTTGGTTGAGTCTTGATCGGTGATTACAAATATGCTTTGCATATCTACAAAATGTAATTTTGTCTCTCTACGGATGATATAAAATTATGCTTTTTTTCCTTGGAAAAATAAATTATTATTTAATTTTTTAATTGGTTTTTTTTTGGAGATTTTTTACCTAAGTGATAAATTTATCACTTAAAATTTAGGAAAAGTAAGATTGAGGTTACAACGAGTGCTCTAAGTTAGAAAATGAGCACCTCCATGGCAAAATCCAACTTCTAAACACACTTTTATTACATTAATTATTTTCCCAATTAAACTATTAAAAATAGCTTAAGTTTGCGGGAAAAGATATTTTTCTCAAAACATGAAATAAAACCTAGGGGGACCTAGCACATGTCCATATGTCTCAATAATAATGTCTAGCATGTTCATATACATTGACACATGAATTTTAATAACCTCCTAAGGCTTAACCATCAAGACGACCATTCCAGCTTTGGAGGAGCAATGAAAAACTTGAAAATTATAAGTCGTTTTTTCAACAACATATAATTAACGAGGAAAAAACACCTTGGAACACCCAAATTGATGTTTAAGTCTTAGGAAGCCAAGTTCTTTACAAAAAACCCATGCTAGCACATCTTTTACAACTTCCCCACAGGGTATGAACATGTGGTGAAAAAAAGGGGACCCTGGAAGGCCTAAGTGGACTTCTGAACTCTTGAAATTGAACAAGTATTTGTTCGTCTTTGGTGGTTCACTGAAAGTCCAACTAAATGCAACTCAGGTGGTAACATCTGGCTCCAACTGCGGGACGTGTGCTCAATCTGGTCTTTAGACAAGTAGCGCATGAGAGAACCATATAATCTCTGGTTTCAATAATCTGTTAAAACATCTCAACTTGACAAGCCAACCTTAGTAACAAAAAATCTCGTAAAAAGCCAATGAACCATAAGTTGCATTATTGGAAAGTGAAAAGAACAACTTTAACTATAAAATTTGATTGTTTATTCCTAAGCATACAAAAGAAATGCAAAAAGGTAAATGCTCATTTTAAGGAGCTTATTTTCCTACTCTAAGCATGACATAATCAAAGTGTTGAAATGAAAAATCCAATGTAGCCACTTTAACATTTTATCAAAATTTAAATTGTTTCCCTTGTGTTTGGTTACTAGGCAAAACAAGGATACCTTCTTTATTAGAAAGGGAAAACCTGCACAGATATTCAAGATGGGCGAGTTGGATGGAAAATCATAGGCATGTAGAACTTCAAAAATCTGCTTCCTAAACTGGCATGTGCTTCCGCGAGCTTCCTCTATCCAAGCTTGGATAGGGCTAATGTACATATTTGTATGATCAAGCAAATTGCAAACTCCATCATATATATCAAAAAGGCTTGTCAGATGATAACTCTCTATGTAATCCCCAAGCTGCTCCAAATCCTAAAGAATCTCTTAATGTGAAGATCTATGCTCAGATTGTCTTTCCATCAGTTGTATCAAATTTGACTCTTCAATGCATTGCCTCTCAAAGTCTTCATTGCTAATACTTGTGTGTGATTTTGAATGATATGGCTCTGAATGATCATGTAAACACTCTACATGTTTCCCTTCCATACCAAGATCTTCAAAGGTTTCTAAATCAACACTCCCTTCTCTTGATACATCAAAAATTTGCTTCTCAATGTATGTCCAATAGTCATCATCCATATCTTTGTCAAATATTGGAGAATTTGCACCATACTCCTGGATATTTCCATCTTCCTCGTGTTCATCATATTCATTCTCATAAGGCTTGGTTCTGAAAATGTTACAATGGAATGAACTTTCCAAGCTCTCATCACTATGTGGAGAACATGGAGGAGTGTCTTCATACACCATATAGACTTCATCATAATGTTCTTTATAATTTTATGTAATGGTTGCTTCTTTAGGTAAATCTGGAGAAAAATTTTTATCATCATCACTGAAATAACCATGAGAATACTCCAAATATTCAATATTTTGTGTTAATGTGACATGAGGTTGATCTTTAATGTGTTCTTTAATCAATGGTCCTTCAAATGTTTCTTCAATGGGGTCATCTAAGGCATGATGCTCAATAGTGGAAGAAGTGGGTTCCTCTGGCCTTACCAAATCTTTAAGATGCACAAAAGTTTACAAATGATGCTCTTCCTGAATTTCTTCTTTTTTAAAGTTAGGTTGTGCTCTAGGGAGGAGGGCATTATACATTCTAGCAAGCTGCTTAATCTCTTCCTCTTCTCCTTCATGCCACCACAAGAGAAAAATACTCAAAAAAATTAGACATGGAAATCATGGATTTGTCATAAAAGCTACAGAGCCAATGCCTTGCATCTCCCTCCAAGGTCCAAGCAAATATGGCCATCAGATCATCCTCATGATAAATATTGAAATCGACCACCAATTTGAAGAAAGATACAATATGATGGGTGGTTGAATCACCATTGCTTCCACCAAAACTGGAGCAACATCAAAAAGCTTCTCTTGGTCATAGCCATGATTAGGGTAACCATGGATATTTGAGAAATCTATTTCGGGAAAAATTTCAAGCATGAGAGCACAAAGTCCTTCCTTATCATCATCCATAACTTCAACCAATGAGGTACCAAATCTGAAGCATGCATGAAATCATATCTTGTACTAACTTAGTGGAGCTGAAAAAAATTTCAATGTGTCGCATGTGCTCATCTACACAACAAATCTTCACAAATTTTATGAGATAACAGGGTTTTCTCCCTTCAATGGAGTCCCCACATGAGAAGAAATAAATGCATCTAAACTTTCTCACAAAAACTATTTTTTGCTTTTCTTTGTAAATAAAAAATGAAACAAGTTGGTAGAGTCGCCATATGAAAAGATCTACTACTCTAAACATTCAACAAACAACGCAAAAAAAAAGTGAAAAACAAAGTCGTACTCCAAGAATAGAAAGATTTATGCCCAGCAACGGCGCCAAAATGTTCCCACCTAATTCGCACCTCGGGTAACGTGGAAGAAGTCTTTAAGCCATTGAGTGCGACATTAGGGGCAAGCTTGACCCAAGTGATGTCACTTGATACTCAGCTCCTCCATCTAGGCCAACTCCTAGCGAAGCCAAGGTGGGTGGTCCCTATGAAAAGTAAAATCTAAGGCTTTGATTCTATGAAAAAAAAGACTTATTCTAGGAGTTAAAAGAGAAATGGACAAAATAACACAAGGGACTATTGCAAGGTAGAAATTACATCAACAGCATATGATAGTACAAACAACATTTACGACATCTTGCAAGATTTTGATTTAAGCAAAAAATAGATCAGTGCCGATAAATAATGGAGCGCTTGTAAAAAATGGAGTGTTGTTGTGTTGCGCAAGTATTGCAATTGTCTCGTTGGTCAGTTTTAGAATTATTAATAAGTGATTAAGGAAGTGGGTAAATTCTTGGTCAGTTTTATTAATGTGGTAATTATCTGGATTATTAGAAAGGAAGGGGATTCCCAATATACCACAAAGGTACAGGGAATATGTCCAAACTCACTAAGTGTGGTAGCACACGAGGAAATGTGAGTTGAATGGAGTCACGAGGGAATGTCCAACACTACACCAACAAGGATGTAACCTGGCAGGGCCCCGTAGTCACTTTTCAATGATTCCCGCTTCCTCTGTACAATTTCGCCACACGAAGCAAAACACAACACTGGAATTTCGTTGTTGGGAGATTAATTATAAAAAAGATGAAACTAATTACTAGTCACCCAAATCATTTTCTGAGACAACCAATTGATCAAACAAAGTTGCAGTGGAAGTAGAGCATACAAGGACAAGAGCCTTGTTAATTTTAAAGATTTTTTTAACACGATTTGTTTGATTAGGAATGAAAACCCAATAATCTCTTTCTAGGTTCAGTACTCGGGCAAGCCCTTATCCATGAACCGTACTCGAGAGAACAAGGGGGTTTATTTTAAAGTTTTGAAGAAACAAAGGAAAAAATTCTCTAATTAACTCCTACCGCGAATCTCTTTCCCCCTTTGGGGATATTCGGGAGAGCGTGGGATAAGTAGTTCTTTTACTCCTTTTATAAAAGGAAACAAAAAAATTGCAAATTGAAGCTAAACTAACTAAAACTAAAAAATCATGAAAATTGAACACCAACGCGAATCCTCCCAAGGGGGATGGGGAGTGGGCTCTTAGGAGCCTACTCAGAACTTTATTAAAATCTTAAAACTTGAAAGAAATACACTTTGGTCCTTATACTTTGGATCCAAAGGTTTACAACATATTGAAAATTTTGATTTTTATGCAAGGGAGAGCTCCGTTGATCTTCCTTTTGCTCAATTTTGCGAAAATTCGCCAAAGTTTCCTCCTCTTTTATTGTAAAACCTGCAAAAACAATAAGCAAATATTAGCTAAACATGCCCCAAAACACTTTAAGATTACTTGGGAAAATCACAAAAAAGAATTGCCGAAAAAATTCGAAGTAAAAAACGATAGAAACTAGGTCAAAAGTGACTAAAAAAGTGAGCTAAAAAGTTGTTTTCTCAGGGTCTTTGTTTGCTTCTGAAGGATAGCAAACAAATCGAAGCACTAACTTGCTAGATAAGGAATTAAAATCAAATACTAACTTATAAATCAAGACTTTTGTTTTTACTAAAAAGTGACATGAAATAAGACAGCTAGTACCCTAGATCTAAACTAAGAAATGATAATGCTTTGAAATTTTAGTTAGATCTATAGAGCAAAACAATTCAAGATCTCTTTATGACTATAAAGTTAACTTTAGATCTAAACTACTTTTTCAAAACAAAGGAACTAGAATGACAAGAAGATATTGGGAGAAGGAAAAGTGGAGAAGGCTTGGAGAGAAGAGGGTCCTTGAGCCTTCACATGTGGTGTGCCGAGGAACTTTTTATCTGCAGCAAACAACGATAAAAACAAGAAAAGTAGAAAAATCAAACAAGATCCTCCACGTCTCCTATCACGACAACCTGCATATCACACACTAATACGAGATAGATCAAATGTAGTAGCATATATGTTCAGAAATCGATGTAAAGGCATTCATAAACAAATGAAGCATTTATTCAAATCTCTAAATACTTATACTTAATAGGTTAGATCATTAAACAAAATGACTAAACTGCATCTCAAAGTTCATAGCAACTTTCAATTAAACTACATAAGATTGATTTGCATAGATAGTGATTCAAATAAGAGTTACCTCCATACAGTTGGAAAATAAAACATTCACTCAACCAAGGCACGACACAATCCAGACCTCCAAAGTCTCTTTATTTCTCAAATGAATACAAGTTACAATTGCAAGCTCTTCCCAGTACATTCCAACTAGTGAAGGGAGAGAGAATTGCTTTATTTATAGCCAGAGAGGCCCAAGGGGGCACCCCATAACACTGCCAGATGAAGGGGGCGTCAACTGGAGAAGAAGAGGAGATGAGATGAGTTAAACTAAAGTGTAAGTGAGAGTGGTAGGTGCCACCTCTCCACCTAATTATCACCAACCCAAACATCAACTGACACCTCAACCCATGCGTTAGCTACCAAGAGAGGGCGCAACCTCCAAGCTTGGACAACTCGCAACACTCTTTAACAACATTGAAACTCATGCCTTGATTAAGGAGATGACTCGCCCTTACTCAATGAAGCCGATAGAAATTGATTTCAATCAAATCGGACAAGAATCCACCAATTTAGGATTTTGGATATTCTCTCCAATTTAATTTTTTTTTAATTTTTTAATTGTTTTTTTTTAGATTATTGTCTTAAGTGATAAATTTATCACTTAAGACTTAGGAAAAGTGGGTTTAAGGGTACAACAAGTGCTCTAAGCTAGAAAATGAGCACCCCCATGGAAAAATCCAACTTTTAACCACACTTTTATTACATTAATAATTTTCCCAATTAAACTATTAAAAAATAGCCTAAGTTTACGGGAAAATTGATTTTTCTCAAAACATGAAATAAAACCTAGGGGGACCTAGCACATGTCCATATGACTCAAGCATTAACACATGAACTTTAATAACCTCCTAAGGCCTAACCATCGAGACAACCATTCCATCTTTGGAGGTGCGGTGAAAAACTTGAAAATTATAAGCCGTTTATTCAACAACATATAATTAACAAGGAAAACACACCTTGGAATACCCCAATCAATGTTTAAGTCCTAGGAAGCCAAGTTCTTTACAAAAAAACCCATGCTAGCACATCTTTTACAGCTTCCCCGCAGGGTATGAATATGTGGTAAGAAAAAAGGTGCCTTGGAAGGCCTGAGTGGACTTTTGAACTCTTGAAATTGAACAAGTATTTGTTCAACTTTGGAAGCTCACTGAAAGTCCAACTAAGTGCAACTCAAGTGGTAACACACTCCATGGAAAATCTGTTAGACACTGAGAGAGGGGGTGAATTAGTGTAAAGCCAATTTTAGAACTTTTCTTAACTTGTCACAATTAACTACCAATTCATCACTCCACTATTCTACCATTTTCATAAACATTTTTCACTTCATCATTCACATATCATAAGCATTTGAATCATCAAAAACCATAACACAAAAGAACACAACACCATATAATTTCGTAATATTTTTGTATTAGTTTTGGACCGGCTACAACCGTGAGGTATAATCAGCACCTACTGATACAAAGAGCACCTACTCTTCATCTAGGACCCTACCTGGTTTTCTTAGACCCTGCTAAAAAAGGTTTGAGGTATCCTAACCTCAAAAGCAAGACAGGCTTGCTTTTACAATTACAGCTCACTGTCTAAACATACTCATCACACACACATATCACTGTCAAGTGTACTCACTGCCACATCATCTTTCTGTCCACGTCATCACTGTCATCATCACAAGCAATTTTTGTCATATCAGCATTCTGTCCATCAGCATCATGTCTTTAGCTGTAGGTGCATCACTGCCATATACTCACTGTCATATTCAATCTGTCAAGCATCTCACTGTGTAAGCATTGTCATCAATTTGTCTTCATGATGATGGATGTCATACTGTTGTAAGTGTTTATTATCTTGCCACTTCATCAAATACAAGTTAGAGCTACCATCTTTACCAATCTAGGGCTGTCATCTCCCTCCTCAAGCCTCATGAACTAGGGCTATCAATTCTTCAAAAAGTTAGGGTTGTCATCAAGTTTATGTCAGAATGTCTTCAAGAAGTCTGCTAATTCCAAGTTTTGCTTAGCCAAAGATGTTTGTCCAGTTTCCCATCATAAGTAAGCTCATCATAAGGTCTGCATATGTCAAAGATACCAGCCTAGCACACTCAAGTTAACACTGTCAATACACTGCCATTATCATGGTTTCCTCTTATCATTTCAAATCAAACCATTATCACTGTGAGACACCCAGAATTCCAATCTGATGTTTACATCGCAGGCTTTTAGAACATTCCATGAATGCCAAGAATGGTAGATAACCTTCCTGGGCTAAAGGCCTCTTCAGAATTAGCAGCAGTAGGAAATCAGACTTCTGTCACTTCCAAATTTGGACTCAGCAGCAGCAATCTTTCTCCCAAAGACTTCGTGACTGTTGGACTCCAAACTCAGGCTATTATCTTCTTCAAAACTCAGGCTGTTAATTACTGAGATGAGGACTGTCAACCTTCTTCAATTCGGGTTGTCAAATTCTTCAAAATTCAGACTGTAAAGGCTTCAAAGAAATCAGCAAAATTCAAAATAATTCAACACTTGTCAACCTTCAAACTCATCAAAAATTGGTGGACTGTTTGTGTGCATCATCATCATCATAGGGTTTGTTCACCAAAAAGGTCTAGGGTTGTCCACCATCAAACTTCGACTGTTCACTCTCCATGAACTTGGAAATGTCACACATCAAACTCGGTTCACACACTTGACTGTTTCATCATAGTTCAACAGTGTGTACATCTCTCAGCATTTGATTGCATACACTTAGGGCATTGTTTGTATAGGAGTGTAGCATGCACCATCATCATAAAACTCAAACGACTTGCAAAACTCAGACCACCATGAAGACTGTCACAAGAACTCAGGACTATTCATCTAGGGCAGCAATTAATGAGGCCCAAGAGGATCTCTGTGGAAAGGACTTAGATGTTTCACCTGAAGCTGCGAATTGGACTCAGCCAAGCTGCCATAGTCCAACAGTTAGCTCTTCAATGGATTTTCATGGACCAAAATGTTTTTGCTGCTATCATCAAATTCTTTCGTCTGCTACGAATTCTCTTTCACTTGCAGTGGTATACTCCTCAGTCGAATCTAAGATGCTTCTAATGCTGGTAAGAAAACCAATCAATCAAACCCAAGAACGTCCAAAAATTGGACTGCCACCAAAATTTGGTAAAATTTCAAACCCAAAAATAAAACTTCTCTGCAATTCAGGTCTGCAATTTCACTGCAATTCGGGTCTGCAATTTGACGTCTGCTGCTACCCGAATTTCACAGTCACCTCAGTCACAACCTCAGTCCATCAACCTCAGCCAGCAAATTCTTTCATGCTAAAATGAGGACATGTTATGTCCTATTTATACACATTTTTCACTAACTTTATGGAGCCGACTTGTATATGCTTTTATATATTTTTATTTATTAAATCTTGTTTGACTGAGCCGACTTGTATGCCACCTCATCCTTTGTTTTACTTGCAACACCATTATGTGAGGTGAGTGCCATGTTAATTTTGTTTTGTCATTATTTAGGATTTGTTGTATGTATTTTTGTTTTTTATTGTCACAAAACATCCTTCAAAGTCAACCTTAGGTCACCACATAATAGTCAACAAGTACAAGAGGGCTTGTCTTCAAGCCATCAAGGTCATCATATATTCAAGTTCACCACAAGTGATAAGGGCATCATCATATCATGACTTACCTTCAAAGGGGTACCGTGGACCCTACTACCAATCACCAACCATTGAAGATCCCAATAGAAGGCAATAGTACCACATGATGACCAAGTGATCCCATTAGTCAACAAGAGGGCTTCTTCAACAAGGTTATCATCATCTCAACCACACAAGAAGTCCCACAATGCCTTCACCATTCCTTCAAGGGTGCAAGATCCATCAAACCACCATTTGTGGGGGTGCTAAGTCTTTCTCATGCCCTAGGATCATCTCCAAGGGTTCCAAGACCCCATCAACCCACACATGACCACATCATCTCTTTCAAGGGTTTAAGAACCATTAAACCATCAAGTGTGGGTCCAAGGACTTCTTCATGGCTTCTTCATAAAGCAAGGGGCTTCATGGGCTTCCTCAACCATCTTAACCATGCCAGGAGACCTCCAAGGGTCAAGATCCATCATGCTACCTACTATGGGGTTGCCAGGCCTTCTCCTAGGGTACCATGACATCATCATAGCATGAATGACCACAGAATGGATCATTAATGCTTCTCCAACCCATCTAGGGTTTCTCCAACGTCCATCAAGGCTTTAAGACCATTTCCAGGGTCTTCAACACCATCAACAGAGTCTTCAACATCTTCAACAAGGTGGTGGCATCAAGATTCAGCCTTGTGGGTACATGGACCTTGTCAATCAAGTACAAGGTGCTTCAAGGCACAAACCCACGTTGTAAGGGATCCAAAGCACTACAAGGTGCAAAACCACTTTGTAAGGGGTCAAGGCACTGCAGGTGGGACTTGGTGGCATCAATGACAACCTGTGGGGCCACTGCAAATCCATGTTGGCATCAATGACAATTTCATCAACAAAATCAACCACAAGTCACCTCCAAGTGTAAACCATTCCAAATATGAAATAAGCTAGGGTGCTCCAATAAAAACCCCTCCAAATACCATCATGCCATGAAAACAAGCCAAACGTTCAAGCAAAAGGGACCATCCATGCCTTTAAAATGCCAAATCAAACCACAAATGCTAGGACACTCCCTTAATGAGTCATGAGCAAGTGACATACAAGTGGAATACACCATCATCTCCTAAAGCGTTCTAGCTAGGAAGCCTCAAAACCACATAACCTTGTCAATAATCATCCATTGGAAATACTTCATCAAAGTGCAATCATTAACACTTTTTTTTTAAACTTAGGGAGACCTTGAGTCGATGGGTTCCCATTCCATGAAAGCACCAAGTATTAGATAAATGTTAAGCAAATATTATCCAAGCATGCCAATATCATCCATATGAGAGCATATCAATATCAAATATCATGAGAGGCCACATCTTATAGCTGCTAGTCCAAATACATCATAAAGATCCATTAACCAATCATCAACTAGGGATTCATCCCAAATGAAGCATAACTCTAGCATTAAGAACCCCAGGCATGTAGTAGCTGCATCAACTTGTCAATCAAGCCTTGTGATGAAAAATCAAGAGGGGTACCTCATACAAGATATGGGATAACAATGTTCAAGCCCTATAAAGCCTTTCCTGTATTTAAACAACTTGATTTCCTACCCTATAAAATCAACCATGCAACAAACTTGATTTTTGCAAAGAAAAAAGTAAGGAAGTATTTCACCATGATCCTCTATAATGTATGTAATGAGCCTAATGTGGTATATATGGGGTTAAATGTATATGCAATAGTACATTACCCTGGTAATGGACCTACATGGGCAATAAGTGAGAACTTGTATATTTAAGAGGCCAATGACTCATTATTACACACCTTGACTTATGATTTTAATTTATGATATGTAATTGGGTTATTTGGAGTTCTCATAATATTTAAAGGGGTTATTGTGCAACTCATCATCTTTTGGGGGTTGTGGTACATGCCAATATTTGATATAAATTGTGTTTGTGTATAGGTTTGCCATTCATTCTTATGAGCTATGTTCATTACAAAGAGTATTAGATTAAGTCACAAAATTCGCCAATTTTGAACCTTCAAGTTCGAAATTTGACAAACTTCAATTAAAAACTCAAATTCATTGAAGTCCGAGTATTGAAATTCGTCACCATTGTTGTATAGTATGGATTTTGAAGGGAAGAAGCCTTTTAATTATTTCGCCAATTTTGAACCTTCAAGTTCGAAATTTGACAAACTTCAATTAAGAACTCAAATTCATTGAAGTTCGAGTATTGAAATTCGTCACCATTGTCGTATGGTATGGATTTCAAGGGAAGAAGCCTTTTAATTATTTTTTGTTGTCTTCCCTCAATCTACTCAACGTGTAACCACTCACAAAAAACACCAATGCATTATTTCCTTCTTGTTCAGAGGCTTGCTTACTTTGGCATGTGCATTCCTTTTTTCCCCAAGTCTTGAGTCTTGAAGACCTGCTAACCCACTATTCGTTTCCATCTCAATGACAACAACAACGGCAATTGGTAGATGGCGGGCGATAAGTATGCCTGTGACACTAGTCGTCGAGACTCTACGGACAGTGGTCAGATTGTGTCCACGAATTTTCCTTCCCCCAACAGCAATGGTGTTTTAATCTTTTAAGTTTTAAATGTGAATATGATTGTTTAATTTTTTAAATGTAATTGTTTAGAATCGTTACTCATATTCTGGTATCATATTGTAGGATAGGTTGAAGGTGATAACTATATTAACTATATATGTTAGAAAGATTTTTATATATTATATATTAATAATATATATGCTAAGTCACCTGACACGATGACACGGGACAGAGAGGACATGGGAATATGAGTGTCCGACACGGACACGGCGACCCCTGAAATTAGGACACGGAGAACACGTTTTATACATATAGAGAGAGAGAGACATTCAGATCCAAAATTTTGTAGAAACTAGAGCATTTACAAATATCAATAGAAATTACAATCAATACACATTATAGAATCACAAATCACAATGCATATGTCAATGATAGACCTACCTAACTGAAACCCTCATTAGTGGAAAGGGATAGGTCTCAATCCACTATTGAAATAAGGGAAAAAGGCTGGTGATTGGCTTCCTTCGCCACCACTATTGGATGCCTGTGAGAGGCATAAGAAAGCCAACCAAAATAGGACTATTTCTATTTGATTGGATTACATGGATGGGGGCCATACCCTATTATTATATGTTCCCATTACGAAACACCCTTTGTATTTTAGATTGTGCCACTTACAATAATGATGCCACTTAGATTGAATGTCATTGGTAGGAATAGAAATAAAGGGTAACCTCCCCTATGTGATTTGAATCCCCTTGTGATGTTGTTAGTGGAATATGCCCCCACATAATACTTATTGGTATGCTCCCTGACTTGATTTGAGAGTCTAAGAGCCAAACAATGTAGCATGTAAATGTACATATAAGAATACTAAAAATACACCACCACTAAGAACCAAACAATGTAATATGTAAATGTATATGGAAGAATAAAATACATCACAAATTGCAAACAGAGAAAGAGAAGGATGACAAACATGGGGGCCTATAATTCCATCGATGCAGTGGGTTCTCATTAACTCATAAAATTTCTCATTAAGTCGTCGAAATCAAAAATGTTCTATTACATACATGTCGAAATCATATCTCTCATTAAGTCATTAAAATCAAAATGTATTACATAGATGTCAAAACGACACTGGAAAATACAAAATGGGGTAGATCAGGATGGAAAACCTTCTAATGCTCTTCACTTGCAAAAAAAAACCCTCTTAGAGCTCAATCCTCGCTGAAAAATGTGAATTAATGACGATAAAATTGTTTTTTTACAGTTTTTTTTGGGTTAGAAGTGTCCTGTTTTAGGGACATCGTGTCCTGATTTAGATACACGTCCTGTCACTGTGTCGGACACGTGTTTTGGACGTGTCCTAAGACAGGACACCTCCAAAACAAATGCCTGACACCGTGTCAGGACGTGTCCGTGTCCGACACGATGACACAGGACACTTTGGCCTATTTGGACATGTTCAATGACTTGGTATATATGTTATAAGGTATAACTTTATTTAATAGTAGTTAGTACTAATTACATGTTATTTATTATATATATAATATAGAAATATACATACCAATATCAATATGTTAATATGGTCTAAATATTTATATTTTGAAAATTTGTATGTGGACGAGCCTAATAGCAAATCTTATTCGAATCTCATGAGAAAATTCGTATTCGAATTGAATGCCATCCTTGTCAAACTGAAAGTCAAACCTGAACCATGTGACTTTAGTATCAAAGCATAAAATCATCAGTTAAGGACATTCAAGAAAATCATTTCACAGTTTGATTCATTCCTTTGGCTATGGCTATCAAATTGCAATGAGACTTGAATGGTTGAAACGAAGACATACTATCCTATATCTGGTCAAAATTCCAGTAGCAAAAGCACGTAATCTCAGAGTTACAAGACATACAAGTTAAGGGTTGTTTCTAGTCTTGAAACCTTGCTAGATTTAGTAATGTTCCCTAAATCAGACATTTTATCAAGAGTTCAAGGTCCAATTAAAGTGATACTAGTGGTAATGGAAGGAAAATAAGAGTACTACAGGTCCAACATTCAGATTTGTTAGGGCAACACTGGCAGAGTTATCATCTTTGCAAACTCACTCTCCAGAGAAGGGTGAAAAACAAAAAGTTCGGCAAATTGGCCATAACTTTTTCTAGGCAAATCCAAACTGCACAAGGCCAGTGGCATCGTAGTGCAAAACTTTCAGGTTGTCATAGATCAAAATTTCCGAGTCATTGAAGTACAAATGTCAGATATATCACAGGCACATGATTGGCCTGCAAAGCAATCCCCAAATAAAGACTTTAAAATGTATCTCACCTTAAAATCGTTATAATCGTTGATTGGAATGTCCGATTGAGGTGATTCAAAAGGAGTTGGAAATGGGAAATAGGAATGTGAGGAGAATATATATGTAAAAAAATATCGTTTGGGATAATAACCATTAGGAAAGCATAATTAAGGGGGGTCAACAAGACCCCAAGTATTTTAGACAAAAGTTGATGAGAGTATTGAGTCGGTCCAATGTTAACCACAAAGGTGGGAGTATTGAGCTGGTCCAGTGTTAACCGCAGAGGCTCTTCACCAATACAGCCGCTGGAGGACAGGTACACCAAGTCGCACTCAGCATGAGTGTTGAACAAATCTGCAAACTGAGAGGATAAGTCTCTTTCAAGAGGAATGGTGCGAGAAGAGTGTTGCTCCAGTTCACAAGGAGGAGAGGAAAACGGAGTGAAGGAACTCATAATTCTCGCCAGATCCGAGAAGCGTGCAAATGACTCACGATGAGTTACGATGCACAGGGGGGAAGGACTACTCAATAACTTCATCACATGGCCATGACCGCCACAAGTCCAATGCAGACGCGTCAAGGGACGCGTGTAGAGCATGCAGCTGAGGTGAGCGGCGAGGGTGCTTATGAGACATGACCAAGATGACCCCCAAGGAGCATAGGGCCTAGGGGGCATGTTTGTGATGTTGGTGACCCCTAATTGAGACAATTCCCAAATTATAGTATTATTCCTTCTTAATATATGGTAATAAGTGTAAATTTTTCTCAGAGGTCTCCACTCGCTCTGAGAAGTCGGGATAATCAAACTTGCAGCAATATTCACTAAATCAATATGAACACTACTTCTAACTATTTAGAACTTGTAGCACAAGAAAATCCTTACTGAATCAGGCAATCACATTAGTCACGGAAATTTACCCTGGAAACCCTAATGGGGAAAACCAGCAAACTGTGGGGCTTTCTACTTTCTCGAGCCCAGAGCAAATAAATAAATATAGAAGAGGCACATAATGAGTTTAGATTAAAGTGGATGAACCTAAAGGGCCAAAGCCCTAGATCTGCATGCAGCTGCAACTGTTTCCCTTAAAAAATGTGCCCCCTGGCAGCACACCCTCACGCTGGATTTTCTCAAACTCAATCTCTGTCAGTCACTGAACACTGTACTCTCTATCTAGCTCTCTAAGGAATGCTCTCTCAGTTATCTGCTCTGCTCAGATCTAAAAGTAGGAAAACGTCCTCCAGCACTGAAAACGTGACCCAGCTGTACAGCTGCGTACTCACTCCTCAAAGGCACAACTCAACTGATTTGCTATCAATCTAACTCTGATTGATCACAGAAATCCTTTCCATAGTCACTGAGGAAAACCCACAAGACTTTGGACCCTCTCTGCCCCCTCAACAGATGTGCAGCAGCTCCCTCACGTCCCACACGTGTGACGTGTTGTTGCTCACGTCCTCCTCCAACTGCTCATGCTGTTGTTGTTACTGCTTCTCTTCAGACACTGAATCTACTCAGTAAAATCCTTATGATCCTGTATAGGAGAAAGGACTCTTCAATCTCTGAAGATCTCTCCTCTCTACTTCCTTAGGAATGCACTCTCAGTTGTTCCAGCAGTATGTGTTGTTTCCTTGATATTTGTAGCTTTGCTCCATAATCCTGTGAAGATGAATTCTCTCCCTCTCTACTCAAGAGGCATGGTAAACTAAACAGATAGACTTCCTTTTATAAGTCACTGAGAAATCAGGTTATCAAAACCCTAATTAGGGTTACAAAACCCTCATTTCACTTTTATGCAAAATTACTCTTTTGCACCTTTCCTCGTTAATATTTCAACACTCCCTCTTAACGAGGAAAGTATTCTGAACAACTCCCATTGTCTCCCTGAAATATTCAAACTTACTTTTCCCTAAATACTTTGTAAGAATGCCTGCAACATGTTCATCTGTAGGCAAATATTGAAGCTTAACGACACCCTTTTGAACATGATCCCAAATGAAATGATATCTAATCTCAATATGTTTGGATCTATCATGAAATATTGGATTCTCCGTGAGTTTCATGCAACTCTGATTATCACAGTATATCACAGTTGGCTCCAACTGAGAGTTAAATAAACTCACTAACATCTTGCGAAGCCAAATAGTCTCACAGCTAGCTAGAGTGGCTTCCATGTATTCTGCCTCAGCAGAGCGCAAAGCTACTCACTTTTGTTTCTTGCTAAACCATGACACAACTGCCGAACCCAAGCTAAAACAGCGTCCTGGAGTGCTTTTCCTGTCCACGGCACTTCCTGCCCAGTCAGAATCTGTATGGCCAGTCAACTCTATTCCATCCCTCTTCTCATAGTTCAAACCATAGTCGATCGTACCTTTAAGGTACCTGAGCACATGCTTTGCATCCACCCAATGTGCTCTCCTAGGTTCCACCATATACTAACTCAAGGTGTTGACTGCATAACTCATATTAGGTCTAGTGTTAACCAAATACATCAGAGATCCTATCAACTGACGATACTTGGTTGGATCAACCAACTCTCCCTCGGAAGTCATCAACTTCTTCCAGTTGGTGGTCATAGATGTGGTCATAGGTCTGCAGTCTTACATATGAAATCTTTTCAAGATGTCAACAGCATATTTTCCTTACCCTAGGAAAGTATGCCCATCCTCCTGCCAAACCTCAATGCCCAAGAAATAGTGCATTAACCCGATGTCTTTCACTTCAAACTCTGATGCAAGGTCTTTCTTGCAGCTAGCTATGAGTCTTTCAGCTCCTGTAATAAACAGGTCATCAACATACAGGACAAGGATGAGAGTTTCCCCTTTGACTACTATGAAGTAAAGGTTGGGATCTGTCTCACTCTTTTGAAACCCCATTTGCTTTAAGTAGGCATCTATTCTTGAATACCAAGCTCTTGGAGCTTGCTTCAGACCATACAGATCTTTCTTTAGTCTGCACACATGGGAATCTCTCCCATGTTCTTCAAAAACCATCAGTTCCTCAAGGTAGACTTCTTCTTCTATAACTCCATTTAGAAAAGTTGTCTTCACATCCATCTGATGAATCTTCCATCCCAGTTTTGTAGCAATGGAGATAATGGCTTTGATAGAAGTGTATCTAGCAACAAGTGCAAAGGTCTCATCATAGTCAATCCCCTCAACTTGAGAGAATCCTCTTGCAACAAATCTAGCTTTATACTTCTCAATGTTGCCATCTACAACATATTTAATTTTATATAGCCATTTGGAAGTAACTACAAACTTCCCTTCAAGTATCAGCACAATTTTCCAGACATCATTCTTCATGATGGAAGCATACTCTTCCACCATGGCGTCTCTCCAGACTTGCTCACCTGCTGCCTGCTCGTAAGACGATGGCTCGGACTCACTGATACTGCTCACCATAGCTACATAGCTACAGAATCTCTCAAGTACCTTACTCTCTCGAGCAACCCTCTTAGGAGTTCCCACAGACTGAGCTCCCTTCAGGATTTCTTGAAGCCACTTGGGCTTCCTCCTTCCTGATGTAACTTCTGAGGGAGAGAAGGGCTCATCCTCATCCCAACTCACAGCTTGAGACTGTGTTTCAAAAGTAGTAGCTTTGGTGGTTTGAGACCCTATCACACAAGAACCTGAACCTGTTGTGCCACCACCCTGTGGCTCTTCCCCTGAGCCAGCACCTGAACCTGAGGAACTAGTCACCTGAGAATCTATCACTCCTTAAACCTAAGTAGCAGTGCCCTGAATCGTATTTACTTGAGAAGGGGAAGCTTGCTTCTCTCCTTTGTCCAACTCGCGAGATTTCCTGAAAGCCTTGTCTTCTTCAAATTTCACATCCCACCTCACAACAGTCTGTTTTCGTACAGAAATATATATGCATTAGGCTTTAGAGATCTCGTCATACCCAACAAAGATACCCTTCTCTGTTGTGGGTTCCAACTTAGTCCTTTTTTTCGATGCAACATGAGAGTAGGTAAGACACCCAAAAATCCAAAAGTGCCCTACTTCAGGCTTCTTTCCTGAGTAAGCCTCTTCAGGAGGCTTACTTACCAAAACTTTATGAGGACTCCTGTTTTGAATATACACAGTCGTGTTACACGCCTCTGCCCAAGGAAAAAATGGCAAACCCTGATCATGCAACATAGATCTTGTTGCACCAACTATCGCTCTATTATTTCTCTCACCCACCCCATTCTACTGAGGTGTGTAGGGTACTATTAATTGTCTCTTGATTCCTTCTAGAACACAAAAGGCATCAAACTCTTTGGAGATATATTCTCCCCCATTGTCAGATCACAAAACTTTGATCGTTCTCCCTGTTTGGTTTTCTGCCAGAGCTTTGAACTCTCTGAACTTTTGTAAGACTTCTTTTGATTCCTTGGTTTTCAAAAAATAGATCCAGGTTTTCTTGGAGAAATCATCAATGAAGGTTATGTAGTACTCATAACCTTTCAAAGATGTAGTAGACACCAGACCACAAAGGTCTGAATGTATCAGATCAAGAGCTCCTGTTGATCTATTGTCACTACTGGGAAAGCTAGTCTTTACATACTTACCAAGAGCACACCCTTTGCATACTTCACTGTGCTCTGTATTAAACTCAGGAACACCTGTCACAATCTCCCTCAAAATCCTCAAAGCGGGATGATGTAGGTGAGCCATCCTTCTATGCCACGGTTCACATAAGTCATCGCAAACACTGCTACTGTCATGGGTTAGAGCATGATGAAGCTGAAAACTGAGCTTGTAAACTTTCCCACTTCGAACACCAATTTTCACTGCCGAAGTTATGTTGGATCCCTTAGGATGTATGAGCACATGACCATCTCGAAACATCACCCAAAATCCCTTATCCTCTATAGTAGAAACTGAAACCAGGTTGTTCTTCAATCCTGGAATGTACAGGACATCTCTTAGCTTCATGGATTTTCCATGATCCCTTTCAAAAGAGACAGTTCCTCGTCCAACAGCCTTGACTGAGGAGTTGTCTCCCAGTACTACTTCTAGATCCAAACCAATTTCAGTGAGATCTGTGAAGTACTGTCTAATGCCAGTCATGTGAGTGGAAGCCCCACTGTCAATGTACCATATGCCAGTGGTAGAAGCAGTTGCTAATTGACTGGACATCAATGACAATTCTCTGTCAATTTTCCCTGTAGATTTCTCATCTATATCTGTAGAAGTGCATGAATGGTAAGTAATGAGAAGACACTATGTTTTATCGTTTCTCATCTCTGTAGCCATGATGCATTACTAGAACTCCTTTTTCCGAGATCTAACCTTTACTCACTCAAATCTGACACCTGCACTGTAGATCTAGAAAGATATGGTCTCTATCCTACAGAAACATATTAGATCTGTCTTAGATCTGTTTTCCAACAATCAAATCTGTCTCAGATACCTGCACTGTAGATTTGGTCTCTATCCAGCTGAACTGGCTAGATCTGTCTCAGATGTAGACTCCAACACTCCAGATCTGAAAGATTTGACCTTTACAGACACAGATTTGAAACCCTACTCTTCAGATCTAGTAAATCCGGTCACCCTCTCTGCAAATCTGAATGTGATCACCCTCCTCTAACCTCTAACGAGGCTTTGATACCATATAAATTTTTCTCATAGGTCTCCACTCGCTCTGAGAAGTCAAGATAATCAAACTAGAAACAATATTCACTAAATCAATATGAACACTACTTCAAACTATTTAGAACTTGCAGCAAAGGAAAATCCTTACTCAATCAGGCAATCACATGAGACACAAAAATTTACCCTGGAAACCATAATGGGGAAAACCAGCAAACTGTGGGGCTTTCTACTTTCTCGAGCCCAGAGCAAATAAATAAATATAGAAGAGGTACATAATGAGTTTAGATTCAAGTGATGAACCTGAAGGGCCAAAGCCCTAGATCTGCATGCAGCTACAACTGTTACCCTTGGAAAATGCGCCCTCCAGCATGTAATATCCCAAATACTGATATTCTTTATTGTTCTATTGTAGTGCTAACTCACACACTCAATCTTATACAAAAATACAAAATAATTGTGCATGCAAACTTGCCATGCAAATATGCCCTAAAATGTAGTTGAATTAGGGCTAGGGTTTGCAGAGGGAAATGAACACTTACCACTGATATCCCGGCTGATAATGACTCCAAAGATAGCTGCATGCATTAAGATCCGGATAGGTGGGCTAGTAGTGCTCCTTTCCTTCGACGTTACCACCCCGCTGTACCGTAAGCACTCTCCAGACTAAAGGTGACGTTTTTGTAGGAGAGGTCAAATCAGGCTGAAACTTTGTGGGATTGTTTGTCTGTTGATGCTAGAGAGATGGACTGTCACATGCGGAGGTTTCGTTGCCTCTAAGAGCCCTAGCAAATTGATCTGTGGTGCTGCTGCTCATGCCCCCCAAGCTCTATGTTTGTTGATAGCTGCTCCATATGAGCAAACTGATGGCTGATAATTCCGGGATGTCGTAGGATGGGCTTGTTGAAAAAGAGGAAGCTAACATGTGGAGGAAAGACTGGGTTTTGTGGTCCCAGCAAATACTTCTGTGGTTTCCCTGCTACTTCCAGCTGCAAAACGTGGGTCTGTCAATAATCCTTCGGAGTGTGTTGGATCTCTGGATACTGAAGTGTACAATGAATGTTGTGAATAAACCTGGATGGTCTATCCCGAAGAGACTAGGGCAGATATTTCACTGTCGAACCCTCGCTAGCTGAAGACATCGTCTTCAACCCCCATTGTTGCAGCTGCACATGGTGTTGCTGCTCAAAAGCTCCAAATCAATCAACAATAATCATCGATATTTTCTTTAGTCCCATAACCCTTCTTAAATAGATCTTCATATGCTTTTAGGGTTTGCATGTCACTTTTAGGGTTTATGCTTCACTTTTGCATGCATGCAATTCTAATTTGATGTTGACTTTAACACTGACTAAACAAGGCCTGCATGCTCTGCATGCTTTAGGATATGAACTCTGATGGCCTTCTTTCTACACTGATGACTTAATAATACTGAATCGATGTACCTTTCTGCTCCTAGTGCTATCAGTCCTCGGTTATTCCCTTTTTTCAAAAACGAAACATTACAGTCCTCCCTCGCTAAAGATTGCTTATCCTCAAGCAATGCCAACGCAACTCCACAATCAATCAAACTGAACCAACTGAATCCGAGAATGATTCCAGGGTCCCAAATTATCCTAGGAGATTTGTAGCACCCTCTGCTCAAAGCACTGCACGGTACCATCACAAGATATCCCACGGAAGCCTCCAATAAGTAGAGTAATTAACTCGATTGTAAATGAGGTACCATCACAATAGACCTTCTGAAAGCATCCTCTAGCAATCACCAAACTACCAGTCACTGTAATCCCAAGGTCCCAAATCAATCCGAGAATTGTAGAGATCAAAATGCATCCACCGCTACCCTACGTAGTATCGACACAAGGAGCATCCTTAAGACTCCCAAGTAACCCCATCAGTAAACATTGTATCCATCCCTCATAAGGTCTCCCACCTGGATCCCTATGCAAACTTGTGCATCTTTCATCCCAAATATCCCAAGGCTCTTGTGGGACTATACCCTTGGCTAGGAATGTCTTCCTAAGAATCGTCCACTCAATAGGACACCAACCCTTAATCTCATCAAACCCCCAAAAAGCACCTTGTCCATAAGCACCATCACAAGGAATAATCCTACCAAGGTGACATTCTGCCCTTCTAATTTCAATTAGAATGCTCATATACTGCTGCCCAATTTCTCGATCCTAGCCAACTTGTAAAAACCATCCGCCATTATGCAAATGTGGACTTAAGCTACTGCAAGCCTTGTCTTTGTACTCTTGAAGAGGACTGCTTTGAAATGCAATAGTATGTTTCTTCTGCTTCCCCATCAAGTAATCCAACTGCTCTTCAATACTAGAAAGCCTGACCACTAACTCGGTACATACAACTCGAAGAACTGTAAGCTCAACATCTCGTTGTACTATGGTGTCTCGGAGTATCTTGGTCCTCTCTTTCATCGCTAGAATGCTTTCTTTAACACGTTCAATCTTCTTTCGATGACTACCATTTGGAAGCTCTATCTCATGCATGTATAAACTCTCCCTAACCTCCATGTGTGACTGCTCACTGTTTCGACTGTTGCGTTCATTGCCTTGCACCTCATGTATTTCGCCTGTCATAACTGTCTAGACTCCTGCTGTAGGTGATGAAGAGTGTACCAACTCCAACTCATCACACGGCTTTGTCCACAATCTAACTAGTGAATGTGCTTGTGTCGCTAGACTCACAGGATGGCTCTAATGCGATCTCCTCATGCACATCCTCATCATGTATTGTTAAACTCCAAATGAAGCTCACCAACAACCTGTACTTCATGCTCATCTTTATTCCCTCCCCCAACTATGCCTTTAGAGAGATCCTCATCCAAATCCTTGGGTTGGCTCCAGAACTTGACGGTGTAATAATCATGAAAGGACAATGTTGCACATACCTCATCACCCAAGGCTAGATACTCCTGATATCGAGGTAAGTGTTGAAGTACTGCTAACCTCTACAAATTTTCAGTCAAGATCCTTCTCATTGTCTTCATGTTCTCACAAGCTGGCAAAAAAAACATTTTTTCTAACATACACTTCACCAACATCACTGACATGCATTTGCATGTACAAGCATGCATCAACATGCACTTTTATTCAATTTCTCTGTGCCCACAACTGGCAAGGATCATGCTCTGATACCACTGTAATATCCCAAATACTGATATTCTCTAATGTGCTATTGTCGTGCTGACTCACACACTCAAACTTTAACAAAAATACGAAATAACTGTGCATGCAAACTTGCCATGTAAAAATGCCCTAAAATGTAGCTAAATTAGGGCTAGGGTTTGCAGAGGGAAATGAACACTTACCACTGATATCCCGGCTGATAATGACTCCAGAGATAGCTGCATGCATAAAGATCCGGATAGGTGGGCTAGTAGTGCTCTTTTCCTCCGGTGTTACCGCCCCGCTGTACTGTAAGCACCCTCCAATCTGAAGGTGACGTTTTTGTAGGAGGAGAGGTCAGATCAAGCTGAAACTTTGTGGGATTGTCTGTCTGTCGATGCCGGAGAGATGGACTATCACATGCAGAGGCTTGGCTGCCTCTAAGAGCCCTAGCGAATTGATCTGTGGTTCTGCTGCTCACACCCCCCAAGCTCTCTGTTTGCTGATAGCTGCTCTAGATGAGCAAACTGATGGCGGATAATTCCAGGATGTCGTAGGATGGGCTTGCTGAGAAAGAGGAAGCTAACATGCGAAGGAAAGACTGGGTTTTGTGGTCCCAGCGAATCCTTCTGTGGTTTCCCTGCTACTTCCAGCTGCAAAACGTGGGTCTGTCAATAATCCCTCGGAGTGTGTTGGATCTATGGATACTGAAGTGTACGATGAATGCTGTGGATAAACCTGGATGGTCTATCCCGAAGAGACTAGGGCACATATCTCATTGTCAAACCCTTGCTAATTGAAGACGTTGTCTTCAACCCCAACTGTCGTGGCTGCACATGGTGTTGCTGCTCAAAAGCTCCAAATCAATCAACAATAATCATCCATATTTCCATTAGTCCCATAACCCTTCTTAAATAGATCTTCATATGCTTTTAGGGTTTGCATGCCACTTTTAGGGTTTATGCTTCACTTTTGCATGCATGTAATTCTCATTTGATGTTGACTACAACACTCATTAAACAAGGCCTGCATGCTTTAGATATGAACTCTGATGGCCTTCTTTCTACACTGATGACTTAATAATATTGAATTGATGTACCTTTCTGCTCCTAGTGCTATCAGTCCTCAGTTATTCTCTTTTTATCAAAACGGAACATTACATGACAGCATACCCTCACGCTCGATTTTCGCAACTCAATCTCTGTCAGTCACTGAACAATGTACTCTCTATCTAGCTCTCTGAGGAATGCTCTCTCAGATATCTGCTCTGCTCTGCTCGAATCTGAAAGTAGGAAAACGTCCTCCAGCACCGAAAACGTGCCCCAACTGTACAGTTGTGTCCTCACTCCTCAGAGGCACAACTCAACCGATCTGCTATCAGTCTGACTCTAACTAATCACAGAAAGTCTTTCCTCAGTCACTAAGGAAAACCCACAAGACTTTGGGCCCTCTCTGTCCCCTCAACAAATGTGCAGTAGCTCCCTCACGTCCCACATGTGTGACGTGTTGCTGCTCACGCCCTCCTCCACCTGCTCACATTGTTGTTGTTGTTGCTACTCTTTAGACAGTGAATCTGCTCAGTAAAATTCTTCTGATACTGTATAGGAGAAAGGACTCTTCAATCTCTGAAGATCTGTCCTCTCTACTTCCTCAGGAATGCACTCTTAGTTGTTCCAGCAGTATGTGCCCTTTCCTTGATATTTGTAGCTCTGCTCCATAATCCTGTGAAGATGAACTCTCTCTCTCACTACTCAAGATGCATGGTAAACTAAACACTTAGACTTCCTTTTATAAGTCACTGAGAAATTAGGTTATCAAAACCCTAATTATGGTTCCAAAACCCTAATTTGACTTTTATGCAAAATTACTCTTTTGCATCTTTCCTCGTTAATATTTCAACAATAAGTGGCTTGAAGTGTTGTGGAGTTTCGACAGATGTGCTCGTAAATTCTTTTGCAGTTGGTTGCCGCCATAATTATAGCCTTTCCTCATCTTTTCAATGACCTGTTTTGAATCCCCAAAGACAAAAAAAAATGATGTTGTTTTGTCTAGCTAGTTCCAGGCCAAGATATAACGAAAGCCATTCGGCTTCATTATTAGTCTTTCATCCAATTCCCCAAGCAAAGGAAGTGACCGTATTTCCTCCGAGATCAAAAATTATCCCACCCACACCTACCTCCCCATATTGTTTGATTATTATTACTAATATCATTATCATTATTATTTACTATATATTAATGTTCGTTACATTGCCTTCCGCTTTAGAAATGCTTAATCCTCAAACCATAGTTGTGGAAATGACTTATCTTTGGCTCAAACCCATAATGCCTTCTCATGATCCTTTGTACTTCTTGCTCTAATAGTTGACATTACAAGATGGTGTGATCTTCTAAGCATTTAGTAGAATTGTCTAGTTGTGAAAAGGTCTGATCACCCAAAATTGAGCTTTTGTAGTACTGTGAGTTTATAAGGTTTCCAAGATGAACTTTTATTTTGAGACCCAGCTATGCTAGCATTAATGTTCTTTCGCATATAGGTCAACTGCTTTTGTTGATGTTAATATATTGATTAATTAAGGTATTGACTCTTGTGATTAAGATATTTCAAAGGTGATTTCTCGTGATAATCAGAAGTTGGTACAAAAATGCAAAAGGAATTTGAAAAGGTTATCGGTAATAAAGATAAAGAACTTTCTCGCCTAAAAAACCATAATCAAAGCTTAATAGCCCAAATCAAGAAGTTAAAGAATCAAAAGTTTCTACAGGGAAAACCATAATTGTTTACCAACAAGGAACAAACAATTGATAAAAAACAATGACTTATCCAATTGAATCATGAATCATGGAGGTCATTGTAAACCATCTTTTATCTATTCACTCATTTTATGATTTATTGTCTAATATGGATTTCTGTCATTGTCTTTCCTATGTTGGATATTTATTAGTGACTAAGCTTTGTTCATTTCAAAGAGTAGACTAAATGAATAGAAGAAGAAATTTGCAAGAAGGTTGAAGCAATGTTGCAAACATCATGTCAGTGAATATCTATGTTACCAGATCTGTGGGCCCTAGGTCATGGATCCTTGGATCCTCGGTTCTGATACGGATTTGGATCCAGATCCACCCAAGATCCACTTTTGAAGTTCTCTCTCGTCAAAATTAAAACAAACGACGATGCTTAGACAGGGTAGCACTTGCTACTAATGATTGGCGAAAGGATGGAGTCGCTTGGTGAATCGTGGCGGTCCCAAACTTTCCAACAATCAATAATACGTGTAATAGTTGGCGGATTTTTAATTATTTGGACAGGGCTGACATTGGATTCACAACTAGCCGTAGCTAGCATGAGCAGCCCGCATGAGGGAAGGAGCTCAACGGCACTCCTTCCACCACCTCAAAACTTCTCGCAACTAGCATGAGCAACCCGCATGAGGGCGGGAGCTCGAGGGAAATCCTTCCAGCATTTCGATGCCTCTTATCTTCTATGTAAAAGACCATAATAGCTTTGGTCTTGTTACCACCTAAGTTACAATTAGTGGTTTTTATCAAGTGAGCCTGGTGAACCGGATAGGGTTAACTTGTTCGGACTGCAAAATACCTTTGGAAGTACTTCTGGGAAGTGCTTGTTGTACTATATCACATGTTCATACCCCATGGGGGAATTGTAATAAATGTTCTAGCATGATAGTGTCTGTAAAAGACTCGGTCTCTTAGACTTCATTTGTCAATCCGATCAGCCCAGGGTGTTTTTTCCCTTGGTTATTATTGGTTGTTGAACAAACGACTGATAATTTCTGAGTTTTTCACTCCATACCTCCAAAGTTGGGGTGGTCGGCTTGGCGTTTAGGCCTATTGAGGTTATTAGAGTCTATGTGTCAATGTATAAACATCTTAGACATCATTTTTAAGTCATATGAACATGTCTAAGTCCCCCTAGGTGTTTTTCAATTTTTCAATTTTTTAGTTTTTTCAGTGTTTTTTATTAAAATTAATTTTTTCCAAAACTTAGGCTATTTTTTAATAGTTTAATTGGAAAAACTGATTTTGTAATAAAAGTGGGCCAATTAATCGGTTTCAGTCATGTAGGTGCTCATTTTCAAGCTAAGAGCACCATGTAAACCCATGGACCCACTATTTCCTAGTTTTGAGTGATTTTCCATCACTCAGGTCAGAAAGCCCCAAAAATCAATTATTGATGATTTTAATTAATAAATTGATGAATAATGGAGCAAATCCAAAATCATAGATCAGTGGATTCTCAGCCGATTTGATTGAAATCAGTCAGATCTGAAGCAGATTCACTGGATCTAACAAATCCTTGACTGAAGGAGGTGATCAAATCAGATCCAGAGTTGATCTTCAGCATCCTTTATGGGGGATTTCGCCCTCCCTCTCTCCTCAACACGTTTTGGCTAATCTGGATGAGTTTTGGTGGATGCTTCAGTCAACAGGTTGAGGTGTCAGTCATATCAGCTCTCCGATTGACAATTGCACTCAGTGAGACTCAGATCTGGCTCAGATAGACACAGATCAGGCATTGATGGACTCTTCATCAACATATTTGGTCTATCTCCTTGGGATTTGCGCCCCCCCTGGGCTGGATGTCATGTTTTTTCTATATATCCAGGCACAGCCTCCTCTTCCAAGCTAGTTAGAGCTGGACTGAAGGGCTTGCCATTGCAAATCTGTACTTGATCATCATTTGTGAATAAAGAAGCTTTGGAGGCTATACTGTTTAGTGCATGTGTATGTGTGGATTCTCAGTGTTATGTTGCTGATGTGGTAGCTGCAATTTCTTGCCAAATTATGTGCTGCTTCTGTGCTCTGGCTTCAAGGATTCGGTTGAATCAAGTAAGGGTGTAAACTAGGCAAGTTAGATTACTTGATCTTGTTTATCCATATGATGTATGCTCAAAAATTTCAGTTATATGCTTAAATAAGATTATTTTTGCATAATCTTTCATTTTTGTTGCTTTATACATCTATATCCAGGTCTCACGAGGTGTGTGCAGACTTGTGTTATTTAGTTGCAGGTTCCTGATTCGATGAAGGTGTGGATCTAGATTGACGCCATTCCTATCCAATAAGCTCAAGACTCTGTCCCTCAGCACTCCACAAAAGGGCCTCCTTTCAGCTTGCTCCATTCAAGCAACGTTCCGACCTTCTCTCCTCTTCTTCTCATTTCTATAAAAAATCAATTTTCTTACCTGGTTACGATGTGCAAAAGCTTTGTTATCATTTGGATCTGTTTCATCAAAGTAAAATATACATAGATCTGATATTTCAAAGCTCATAGTCTAGATCTCAATTCTGAAAAATATCATCAAGTCTTCTAGATCTAGCATAAGGAAATCGTCCATTTTGCATGACAAGTTAAAGAGAATTAGTAGGTTGCATGCACCAGTTTTCCTTTCTATTTTAAAAGAGATTAAATCCAGCAATCAGTGCATATTTCATTGGCTGCACAAACAGCAAGCCAAGATCCCAAGGAAAGCTTGCTTTCCTTGGTTCCTTTTTCGCCTGTTTAGCTAGTTTTAACTTCATTTTTTTTGAGATAAAGTAGGCTGATCCAAAGGTACTCTTAAAGTGCTTTTGGGCGTTTGTTATTCTAACATGCTCGCTGTTTTTTAGCAGGTCTGACAGAAAAGAAAGGAAGCTGCTGTCCGGAAGTGGCCTCAGGAGCGTTCAAATCCCCCCAAGGGTCTCCCTTTTCACCAAAATCTTAAAATTTTTGCAAAGTTGTAAGATCTTGGTTTCAGCCTGTATAAGGACCAAGAAGTTTCTAATATTTCAGTTCACTGATATTGTAACCAATAATAAATAAAACTATTTTTGGAATAGGCTCTTTCGAGCCCATTCCCCATCCCACTTGGGGGATTTGCGTTGGTGTCCTTTTCGTCGTTTTCTACTCATTTCTTTTCAAACTAGTATTGATGTAATCTGCAGGGTAGTATAATTTATTTCATTATTAATTCCATATTCCATATTTTACATTTCAAAGTAATCGTAATACTTACCCCACGATTTCCTGATTGACCCGAAAGGGAAAAGAAATTCGTGGTAGGACTAATTAAGAAACTAGAATTGTGTATTTGTTTGTTTTTTTTATCATTTATTTATCAGCAATTATAAAAATAACCCCTCCTCGATTCCCCGTTTGAGATCCACTTGGATCGAAAGAGGTTCCTAGAGGGTTTTCTTTTAAACAAGAACACCCAGTTTAAAACTTACTAAAATTGACAAGACTCCAGTGTGTATGCTCTGCACTTGGTTGCGGTTCGTCCGATCAGTCAAGCTATATCAAAAGCACTTGGGTGACTAGCATAATTAGGACTCACTCTCCCCAACTGACAAACCATCAGGTGAAAATCCAACACCTAGATCAAACCTTTACGATGGCAAAATACCCAAAGGAAGCGGGAACTTCTGAAAAGTGACCTCGAGGCGCCGATCTCTGTCACACCTTAACGGGTGCGTTACGAACAATAGCCCCAGAGACTCCATTTCAGCCCACATATTCCTTGCGGGTAGCCGTGAAGGTTTAGTTTTGGACATACTCCAAGTACTCTCGGGTATATCTGGAGTCCCCCTTTAGCCTAATTTTAATCAACTCACACTTCAAATTTAACTTAAAACATACCAAGAGGCAATCGCAAAACACTCACTCCAAGCACATGCAAGTACATTGTTTCTATTTTTGACTCCATTCTAAGGCACTGGTTATCTTCTTGTTTTATATATATATTGTGTCTCAGCATTGTGCTTTCGTGTGTTCATCTTTTATATCTTGCCATCTTTGATTATCTATAATTAAATTCCAAACTCCTAAGTAACTCAGTCAGTTTAAACATAACAACGCTAAGTAATTATTCTTAGCAACTTAATAGGATCTACCCCCTTGGCTTCGTTAGGAGTTGAGCCTAAACGGAGAAGTCAAGAACAAGGTGACAGCCTTGACTCAAGACTTGCCCCCAAGGGCACACCGAGTGGCTTGAAGATTTCTGCCATGTGACCCAGGTGTGTGAAAGGCAGCAACACTTTTTGGCGCCGTTGCCGGGGATAAATCTTTTTATTCCCGAGTACGACTTTTGTTTTCTTCCTTTTTGTTTTTGCTTTGTTTGATGAATGCTTAGAGTAGATCTTTAATTTTCATCTGGCGACTCCACTGACTTTTTTCCAGTTTTATTTTTACAAAGAAAAACAAAAAATAATTTTTGTGAAAAGATTTATAAATGCTTATTTTTCTTTTTCACATGGCGACTCCATTGAAGGGATAAAACCCTGTTATCTCATAAACTTGTGAAGTTTTGTTGTGTGTAGATGAGCCCATGCGACATGTTAAAACCTTTAAAGCTCATCACTTGACAGCTCCACCTTTTCAGTACAAGGTTTAATCGTTATATCAAATGGATACTATGTTGGATAAATTAAAGGAGAAATATGGTGCCCAGTTAACCTTAATGTTTCAACCTATCGATTTCTCAAACATCCCAGGTTTTCCTAACTATGGTGATGGTTTGGGGGATGCATATAACTGGCTTCCAACATTTCATGGAGATTGTGGTGACTCGGCCATTTGGCATGTCAAATCTTTCCTTCAGTTGATTGCTGACTTAAATATTCTTCATAAAGACAATATGATGGAAATGCTTGCTCTCACTTTTCAGGGTGAGGCCGGTTGTTGGTTCTATCAGGGCCTTCATAATAAATGTATAACTTCTTTTCCAAGCTTCCTTTGGATGTTTTTAGAGCAGTGGCATGATGGTAGGGGTAGTATGAATGGTTTGAAAAAATTCCTTGAAAAGATCTGTACCTTCTACCTATCTGGGACAGAGTATCACACGAAAACATATGATGGACCTTTTGCCATGATACAAAGTATTGAAGACTTGGAGTCACTTCTTGAACATTCAAGTGAAGAGGAGGTTCATGATACTCCGGTCAAAAGGCATCCTAGTAGTTATTTAAGAAAGGAAGCAATTAAGCATCTTTTTAAAGAATATGAGGTATCTCCCAATACACAGCAGGATTCTGAGGAAGGGAAAATCCAAGATGCTCCTATTGAAGAGCTCCAGGAGGAGCCCATGATGGAACACATTGTTGAAGGCTCTCCTCACGTCACCATAGCTGAAGACATTGAATATTTGGTGTATTCTCAAGTATGTTGCAATGCTGATATCTTTCCAGAAAGCCTTCTAGAGAAACCCACTAAGCAACACATCCCAAGTGATCCCATTG
>LPNX010851652.1:19713-65362 GCA_001517045.1 Pseudotsuga menziesii
AATGGATCTATCCTTCCCATCAGTCCATCCATCTGACATAATACTGCAACTGGTGGCCGCCCATGACTGTCTGAGCTCATCTAATCTTCGGGTGCAATCAACCTTCTCCTCATAAAGGAGTCTCCCTCTCAAATCATTATAGGAAGGCCCCCCATAATCTGGACCAACAGCGCCAGCAGCTTGAAACATGGCATGATAGTAGGGGTTGTTTTTGGCGATGTTGAAAGGCACATCACCCCATAGAAAACATTTTGTCACAACTCTATCCGCCTCTTCCTTCTCCCTTTGTTTGAGCATGGTTCGAACAGAAGGTTGCCTTGAATACGATACCACATAAGGTGAGGTTGAAGAAGGCACAGTGGAATGTGGGGGTTGTGTAGATGAGGAGAAGGAATGCATGTCACTTGTGCCTCCCATGGTTCGTGACTGTGTTCTAGATGCAAGTTCATTTCTGAATTCCTCCTTCTCGTCCCTCTTCTTAGCCATGCCGAGAATGGATTGGTTTGCAATACGCATCACTTTTGGGGTAACAACAGGACAAACATCCACTTCATGCCCAACAATTTTGGCAAGGTTGTATTTCAAGCGGCTAATTCCACCAAAAATATCCTTCCCACATAGTTTGCAATTCAACCTTTGCCGATTATTAGGGTCAATTGGCTGCCCATACTCCCACATTGGATCCAATGGCTTTGGCATTGTGTCACCTATGCCACAACAAACAAACAAAAATGAATAAATTTTAAAATGTTCTTCTTTAAAATTTTGATTCTTGAAAACAATGAAATTATTAAAAATTTAAAACATTCAAAGAAATGGGAGGGTGGCCTACTTAAAAGGATAAAACCCTATAGGCTATGATTGTAATAGCAAATCTACACCTTACACTAAATCTAAACCTAAACCCTACATTAAATCTACATTAACCAACAAATCTCAAGCAAAAAAAAAAAGAATGAAAGTTCAAACTTCAAAGAATACATACCTGATTAGATGGCAAATGCAATGGAAACTTGATGGTTTGCCTTTGCCCCCTTCCTTTATTGTAGAAAATCGCCCAAGACGTCAGAGCTCCACTTCCTCCAAGCCGCAATGTCCAAATGAACTAGAAAAACCCGTCCGCGGCCTCTTTATGGCGAAATTTTTTAATTTTTTATGAGCAAGGCGATATTTTGCATCGACTCGCGATATTTTCAGAATTTATCGCGATGTTTGAATGTGTCGCGATATTTTATTGTATCGGGAATTTATCGTGATATTTTAGCGGGGATATATCGCTGACTCCATTGACTCGCGATATATTGCGATGTTGGCGATATATTGCCGATATATGTAACTATGATTAGAACCCTCCGACAGAGAGCGCTCTTGACTTTGTCTTATGACAAAAGTTCAAGAGTCTTAGCTAATCTATTTGTTTGATGCAAGGATATGCAGTGGGAATGTTCTCCAATAGAGAGTGCTCTTGACTTGGGTTCCGGCAAGTTCAAGAGACTTAAGAATTAATTAGTTAAACCTAGAAAAAGAATAAAAGACTAATCTACCCAAGAATCTCTTTCAGGTTTTTAGGCCTTCATCAGGAGAGCATGGGGGTAGGTAACAAAAACCACGATAAAAAATAAACAACTCTTCGATAAGAGCACTCTTGATCCACCTTATGGTGAGATTCAAGAGATTTTGGTTCTTTTTGATTTAATAATGAAAATAAAAAAAAACAACTAACTAGCAATTAATAAAACAAATTTTTCTTTCCTGAAGACTTTTATGTAAGCAAAAATGAAATCAAACCTAACTAAACCTTTTCAACAAATTGAAACTAATTACCCCTATTCTACTTTCATCATTTTATTTATTGTAGGTATAAAGCAAAGTAAAGAAAATGAAATATGGACAATGGCGGTATAGGCTTCCCCCAAATGGGGGAAGTGGGGTGTGGGAGCCTTAATCCCACTTGCTCTTTTATTAATTCTTTTACAATGCCTTTCTTTTGATGCTTTTTTTCCTCTTTTCCTATCTTTGGAAGGCTTCCGGAGCGAGCTGTAGAAATGGGAATGAAGAAAAGGGAATTATGAGTCTTTTTTGAAGCTTGAATCTTCAATCTTCCGCCAGCACTTCCGCTGTACCTATCACAAATGTAAAAAATCAGCAAGCTAACAATACTAAAAAGTGATGGGAAAGACAATGCAAAAATACAAAATTTTGGAAAATATTTTTTGTACTTAGAATTTTTTTTGAAAATTTTGCATACAAAGTACAAACTTTTTCCTAGATCTATTGAATGATAAATTCCTTCAGTGATTAGATCTAACAAAGCCTAAAAAAGATAGATCTAAATATTAATAATGAAAGAATGGATCTACTTTTTAAGCAATGCAAAACAAAATAAAGAAAAGGGTAGAGAAGAAGGGTTTCTTGTGGATGGAACACAAGAAAGGAAGAGAAACTCCTGGCTTTCTTTGTATGAGAAGAAGACAATCCTTGTAGGTCCTACAATCACAAAGTGTTAAACAAAAAGTTGCTTGAAGCTTGGGCTAGATGTAACCGAACTCATACCCTTCTTCAACCTTTGAAACCTGATAACACCAAAACTCAAATACAAAGTGAGATCAAATCACATGAAAGTATGCTAAGAGAATTAAACCAAGATCAACACTACGTATAACTAACTACTCATGTTCATCAAGATTATAACTTACTTTGTATAAATAATCGACTTGAAACAACAAACGATTACTCTACCGTGCCAACAGTGGCCCTCTTGAGCTTAACAAAAGAAACTGATCTCATTCAAAGCATTTAAAAGCAAAGGGTTATAAGCAATGTCACCTCAACCATGAAATGTTTACCACATGCAAAGAGCTCATAGACCTCCAAAGTCGAAATTCTTATTAAAAAATTCAAAGCAAAGCTTGATACAATTTCTACAGAGTAACTCCACCACCAAAGTTCCACACTGAAGAGCTCAAAAGAGCCTCTTCTTATACAATGAAAGAAGGCTAAAACCCTAACACGACACCATGCAAGGAGGGCGCAAACCTAACAATCTAGCCACATTTTTGAGCACAAACCTAAAATAAACAAGGTAAGAGTGAGGGGAGGCCTCCACCTAAGCAAGGCGCCCCCACTCCCAACCCTTACCAACCAACACCAACCAATACAAGCTCTCCACAAGTAAAAGCGTGAGCTCCAAGGCTCTGACGTGAGGTAAGAGGTAAGGCACACATGAGGAGATGTAGGTAGGCGTGCTAGGTTTGGAGGGGCCTGGAGCTAGGTATGGAGGAGCCAATACCAACAATCAAGGACCACATGTCATCCTTCAACCTCGAAGACATCAACGAGCCAATAAACAAGCTCCACCTCACCAAAACGTGGTCATGACTAGAGGAGGCGAGTTTGCTAAGTGAATGAGAACTCAGTGCTCTCCGATTGCTAACTGAAGAGTATTTGTGCCATCCCCAACCATCAATAATGCCTGATGCCATGTCATTCTGCATTTCATTTTGTTCAATTTGGATTAATTTGGAGAGATTTGGATTATCTCCAAAATAATCATTTTTAATATTTAATCAATAATTTCTCTGAAACTGACTTTTTTGAGAAATTATGAGTTATGCAACTGAATGATGATTTGAAACTTGGAGTTAGCTGGCCAGATGCTCATGAGTGATTTTTGGCTTAAGGTTAGAGCCTTCAAACACTAAAATCGGACCCCAGATGGCTGACTTATTACAAATTGAATTTTTCCATTTAAATTATGGAAAAATTTAATTAAAAACTTCGGAAAAATTAAAAAAATTTAAAAATTTAAAATCCAAAATTTGACACGTCCGGTAAAAAATTTTTGGAATTTTTTTTGAGGGTCCTAGTGACTTAGGACATGACCATGGTCTATTCTAATAATGTCTAGTAGGTTTATACATACTCAGTTGGGCTCTAATAACTGCCCAAGGCCTAGAATTCAAAATCGGGCATTCCAGCTTTGGAGGAAGCGGGAGAAAACTTCGTCAATTATACTCGGCTATAGGCAAAGCATAATTGTCAAGGGCAAAAAACTCCCTGGAATACCTTAGTTGACATTCTACGTCTTAGGAGACTGAACCACTCAAAACACCCTACTAGCACATTTTATTACAAACCCCGCAGGGCCATGGTCATAATTACTTAAAACAAAAACTGAATAGCCAAAACTGACTAGGCACAAAGGCGGATCATCTGATACACTGGAAACAAACATTTATCATGTTTGTCAAATGGCGGCTCTTCAGCTAATCCAACTATGGTACAAATAAGCTGGTAACAGAGTCCACCAAAATCCTTCTTGCTTTCACATCATTCTTCCTCCAGTGAGGTTTGTTTTCTTCGGCTTCCGATTCTGGGACCTTTGCATTGACAAACTGTAATAGGTCATTTTCTTCTAGTAGAAGAAGAACCCTAGATTTCTAGGGGATGAAGTTGGAGGCTCCTTCCAGACGATCTTCAACCTTCATGCTGATCATCTTGACTGTAGATCTAGATATGAAAACCCTAGCAGAGACTAAGTCAAAATTGAAGGTTGGAGGTTTGGAAATTGACTTCGTAGATAAATGCGTCCTAGAGAGGTGAGCTGAAAAAAGGTAGAGTCGAGCCAAAATTGTGGAGGAAGTAGGTGAAAAACTGAAACCCTAATTTCTATTGTAGCTGTAGAATTAGATAAAAAATTGAAAATTCTTAGAATTGAATTTGAGTGAATTTTTCCTTCACCAGAAAAAGCCCTTCTTAGAGCGAAATTCGCAAGGCTCTTTTTCTGCCAAAAAGTTGAGTGAAGGCCTTGTTATCACCAACCTTGTAGTTGCCTCTATGAGATGGATCTAGGATGGACGGTAGAGGGACAAGCAACTAAAGAGGTGGAAGCAAGATAGCCTCAACTCCCAAATGGATGGTTGTCACGCCAATTGAGGCAATCTTCACTTGATGCTATCTTGGCCCAAGACAACAATGGGGGAGATCCAAATCTACTCCCGACAGGAGAGATCAGACCTAAACACCAGATCAAATCAAATGGAGTTGAAGGACGTAAGGTGTAAGGTGGAGTAAACCCTAGATCTATGGATGACGTCACAAGGTGAACTAGGGCTTGGATCAGGGGTTTATGAGATGTGAAATTTGATCCAAGTTAGAAACACAAGTGACCTATAAGCCTATTACTAGATTTGGGACCAAGGTACTAGCAAAAGATGAAGATATCCACTGCGTTGGGAAACGTGACCAATGCAGGGAGGGTAAGAACACGATTGGGGCTATCTAGTACCACGGGATAAACTCGAAAGAAGGTATAACAGTATCAAAGTACTCAAGCCACAAGGAAAAGATCAAATCGCAAGAGAAGGAGGAAACATGAAGGGTAGCGCTAGGGTTTAGAGAACAGTGCCTTGGGATTTGGGCCAAATGGAGTCACTTTAGCAAAACATTTTTGAAGACCCACTTAGGGTTTGACCCGATCTACAAAACCTAGAAATGTTTTGCCTCGAGATCAAGCGGTTTGATCTATAATATTTTTTATTTTTAATAGTTAGGGTTTAGAGAACAGTGCCTTGGGATTTGGGCCAAATGGAGTCACTTTAGCAAAACGTTTTTGAAGACCCACTTAGGGTTTTACCCGATCTACAAAACCCAGAAATGGTTTGCCCCGAGATCAAACAGTTTGATCTATAATATTTTTTATTTTTTAATATTTAGGGTTTTAACATGAAAATAAAGATGTCAATGGATTGAGATCTAGAAAAAGAAGAATTAACCTGTAGATCTTACCTAGAAAACCTTGTAGATGCCTTGATGATGATGATCTATGCCGGCCCTATCAATTTGAGAATATTTGAGGAAACTTCTATGTAAAACGATTTGCCCAAGGAAGCCAATGTGCCTTCTCTCCTGCAAAACAAATGTCAACCATATCAGATTTGATGCGTCACGAGAAAAGAACAAATGCTACAGAAAAATAGCAAGATGAAATCATAGATCACAATGATACTACTGAAAATCCCCTGAGACAAGTGCATCTGATCCAAATGAGTTGAGGAACCCTTGCAAAAATGCCCAAGTTGAAGTTGCCCTCCTATAGACAAGACAATGTTTCCAAAAAATATAGATCTCACAACAAATACCCAAATGCTAGGAAGAAATAGATTTTCCAATCACCATCTAAGAACACTAGATGATGCAAAGGAGATCCAAGAATTTCCACAAGAAAAGTTTTTCTATTATCCAGATCCAAGAGCCAAAGACCCTTTACAAATGAGAAGCTCTCTCCTTTAAATAGGAATGAGAGAACCAAAATCCTAACCACTTTTCAAATGGGTGGCTAAGATTAAGAGATACAAATGTTCTAATCAACGGTTGAGATGAGCTCAACATACAATACATGGATCAATACAATAATATAATATAAAAGTGGACTAAATCACCCTAGGAGAGGGGATCCCACTCAACAAAAAATAAATGAAGCACATGGTGGGTCCATGGAGTGTTAACTAACTCCCTTTGGGTGTCCCCATGGCACAATAAAAATAATATAATTTTTAAACTGTGAAATTGTGCCTCCTTGAGGAAATCGTGAGCCTTCAAAAGCTCCAGAAAATAATAAAATATGCTCGAACAATGGATGTGGGCCCACCCAAGTGCTGCAACTGCTGGAGAAGGAGTGGAAGACATCACACTCATCGTCAAAACTCATCCCATGCCATTTCCTTGCCTCAGTAGCCCAAATCGAGTTCTTCAGTAGCCATTTTGTATCTACCTCAGGAAACGTGACATGCCAAAAACTACCTCTTAGGGTGCCTGCGTTGTCCAACTGAGCCCACCAGGCTCTGTGGGAGGTGGGTAATATGGTACAATCAAGTGGTTGGACCCTGTATTCCTCATACAATGCCCTAGGAGATTCAAGAAAATCATCTCCCTGCTCAGACAGGCAATCCAGTATAGCAAAACTGCACCATAATGGTACAATGAACTAAATCATCTTTGCAAGTGCCCGGAATTGAAAACAAGCTGTCTCATTGGACTTAGGGAGTCCAAATCCATCTAAGGTGTATACTCATACACCCTATAGGTCTCTACATGATCATCTACAACATTCAATATACCAAGATAGACAATATATAATCTGTAAATGACCAGATAACCAGTAATATAACTTAGGCTGATATCCATCTGCTGCAAGTGTTCAAAGGTTAAGTCATGCTCTGCAAATCATTCAAGTAACAATTATAACAATTAGCAGTCATTCACTGGCGATCTGTCAACCAAATGTATAGGGTTTCATTTACTTATTACAACTCAGACCAGACTCTCAAGACTATACTCACTTCATAGTTGTAATCAATTTGCTAGTGAAGGGTGAAGACTAAAGTTCATAGGGCTAGGCCAAAGGATGACCACCAATTTGACATTGTGACACTTCGGATATGGAAAGGGAATACTCACTCTAGCATATGCCGGACAAGCAACAACACAGGGGATGGCAGTGTCTCACAAATGGGTAAGTTACGTTTAGAGGTGCATATTCACCTTGACAAATGCTCACAATCTAAATCAAACACAACTAAGGCCAACAATCTTCAGATAGAACTTTTATGAATCATTGCTTTTTGGGCCTTTGATTTTCCATAGCCTTGGTCCTCTTATTTTTTATATGGACTTTTATTATTTTAGGCTTTATGCATTCATGTATGTTGAAAAACACTTCTTTTCATGAATGATTTAAGATATTCATTTCAATATATTTCAAAGCCAATTTCATTAGGCTAGCCTAGCATTCACGTATGTTTAAAAACACTACTTTTCATGAATGGGCTTTTTTCATAAGATATTCATATCATTTCCAAATACATTGAATTGATGGCAGCACTACTTATTTCAGGTTAGCCAACACAACCTAGGAAACTTAGAGCCGAGATACAAGTAAACAGGGAGGCTTGTCCAACAAAGGCTCTAGTGGGGAAAGGTCCTCCATGCCACAAGTCAAGTAGTAGGCCAGGTTGAAAACATAACTGGAAGGTAATGGATGGGTGGACATAATGAATAATGAAACCAACACTAGCAAGCCAAAGTATGGTGGGAATGACTACCTCTATTCTCCCTAAGGAGGGTAAAACCAATGAGTATAGATTAGGAACTTCCAGGTCTGAGTAGGGACATCATTACATAATATAGATACATCCAAGTCCACCTATTTATATGACCACCATATCATGACAATAAATGCTAATACATGTCACAAAAATGAGCAATGATAACCATAACAAAAGATAATATAAGTTGAGTCATAAACATGTAAATAATCCATCTGAACCAACATCTATCCAATGAGCAAACACTGATGCAAATCTGGGCACTACAAACTGTTCTGCAAATGGCTAAATGACTACATCAGTCCTTAGATCTGAGTGTCCTAAGACTCAGTCATGGCATGGGAGAGTACTATAGTCCATCAAACAAAATAATGATCCATGATAAATGCTCATCTTAGCATCTCATAAGTAAGGGAGCTGGCTAAAAAATTTACTGGTGTAGATCGGCTACTATATATGTGATAACAGGCCTTGAAAGGTGAAACCCTAGTTATGACAGGTTTCTGACAAGGTTTCGGCAATGGCTTTTTCTAGCACTGCTCAGATACCATGTTAAATTTTCATAAGATTATAGCATTATATCTTAATTGTATTAATAAAAAAGATCACTAGAAGATAGACAAAGCACAGAACAATAACACAAGTATTTTTATCTTGGGAAACCCAAATGGGAGAAAACCCAACAACCTTCGTCTAGAGATAATAATTATGAGAGCAGAGTACAATGAAGAAAGAGGAAAAGATAGAAGTATCTTCTAGAGATAGAAACCTCCAAAACAGTCTTCTCCTTCAGTAGGTGCGAACTTCTCTCTCCCAGAAAACTGTGAACTTCACTTGTGTAGCTGTATGTTGTAATAAGGAGGGGCGCATCCTATTTATACTGTTCTTCCACTAAGAATTTAACTGGAGTCGACTTCTCTTTGGGGAGCAATATAAATTTATATTTTATAATTTTATTTTATTTCTTTTATTGCTGGCTTTTCACCCCAAGGTTTACATTGTTCTTTCTAGAGTTTGTATGATGAATTACAACAAGTTCAACTCCCGTAGGAGGGACGATACAAGTACAATAAAACTAGCTTCTGAAGTTGCACAAATTCCAACAATAAGTATGTGTGCAATGGTTATTAACATAAGAAGCAAAACTTGACTAGCAATGAACCAATCTAACAGTGGTGTAATCAAGGGTGAACAATGTACTTTGACCAAGGAAATATTCATTCATAAATGAGATCAAAACATTAGTTAGGGAACCTCAAACAGTCCAAAAACAGTCCTAAATAATAAATAAATCAGTGTGCTTTCACTGGATAATTCCACCTTTCAAAATGAGAAGATAGTCAAATTGTCCTATAGTTTATAATTCATTCACTTTGTGAAGTTTGTCAAAGGTTCAAGGACATCATCAATACTAAAATACTTCAATATGATATGAATAAATAACAGTCCTGAAGTAATTAATAGGTACTGTAATAGAGAATCAACACAATAGTGTAACTTACTATCAGTACACTGACCATGAGAAATATTTTCAATTAGTGTCATTCATTAATGATATCAACAGTGTTTATGACTTGAAATATGTACCAATCAGCGTTACATTAAAACAGTCCTGTAGACTACAATTTGCCCATTTGACAGTGTAATCCAAGCATCTATCATCAGTTTTACAAGACAGTAATTAAATGCGTCTTTTACAAGTGTAAGGTCACCTCTGCTAACCCTTTTTGTGTTTTGTTGTTCCCTTTTATTATCTTTTGCAGGTCTGATTTTTATGGAGCAGCAGAAGGATAAGGCTGAGATGCCACTTTGTGAGGGCCTTTAAAGCCTCGCTTAGGTCTCAAGAGGGGGGTTAAGAAGAGAGGGAAGTAGGGTAGGTTAGGGTAGTGAAAAAGCTAGGGTTTTGGGATTATTTTTGGGTTTTTTAGAAATTTAAAATTGTTTTTGGATTTTTAGGGATCTTAAAATTTCTCCCTAGGGTTTCTAGGCACTAAGAGGGAAGGCCGAATTTATAGGAGAGGGCCGAAATTTTAGGAAGGCCAAAATTTAGTTTTTTATTTTTAGTTTTTAGGGTTTTAGACATAAAATTGCAGACCTAATTCTACCATGAAAATGCAATATTTACGTATGAAATGCAAGTGAATTTAATAAAAAAGATGATAACTAGGGTTTTAATGGATGAACCCTTAACCTTCCCCCTAGAGGAAGGCTGGTCATCTTCCTCTTGGAGTAATTTCTCCCTTGTTTACTAAACTAGGGCTTCTTGTGACAACCTGGGTTTGTCATAAGAGCCTAATCTAGGGCAAGATTGGAGATCCAAGGCTAAACTAGGGAAAACCTCCTTTTAGGAGTGTTTTCCACTATTCAAAGAGGATACAAGGTAGATTAGAGGTTCTATTCAAGAAAAATTCAGCCCTAGGGTTACCATTCAACTATTCAAGAGAGAAGAGTTCACCTACATTTCACCAAGAAGACAAAATCCTTGAGTTACTTGAGCTATGTGTTGTCCAACAAATCTTAGCATCCACCAAGCATGAACATAACCAAAGAATTCATCCACAAGAGCAAAGAGAAAAGACTCCAAGAGGTGCGCATCACATTCCAAAGAGCTAACTTGGGTAAAAGAGCAACACAATGTTTTATCCCATGAGTTATGACTTGAAAATGAAGTGAGGAGATCTATTTATATGTTCTTACACTTACTTTTTACAAATAAACCAGGCCGACATGCCTTTAAAATGTCAATTTGAAATTATAAAATCTCAATTTAGAAATATAACATGAAATAATATAAAACAATCAAATCTATGGGTAACTTGGGGTATTTTCTCCATAGTTTACCCAAAAATGACTAAATTAACTAAAACTGAGCAAATTACTCTGAATTGAAGGCTGGAGTAAGCAAGAGGGAGTCATCATGCCCAATCTAATCCCAATAATGTTGATAATCCCTCAACTCCCCCCCAAATCAAGCAGTACAGCTTGGATGAAGAGATGACATCATCATTGGAAAATGGTCAAGGGAGGAGGGCGCTATGCTGAAAGAGGACTAGGAAGGGTGTGTCAAGTGACCAGAAGAGAAGAAAATTTCCTCATAGCTAAAAGGATTGTCACCGGAGTAGAAAACAAGTGGGGAGTCATGTGACCCAGTGATCTTTCCCTAGGATCCCTAGACACCAACCCCAGGGTTAAAAACCCTGACAAAGGGTAGTCAACAATTCCACTAAGCCATAGTACTCCTAAAGGAAGAATCAAAGAGTCCGGCCATAACCACCCCTCATAAAGTGCTGGCAACACCAGTCATGGTCCTGAAAAAATGACCCTCTCTTCCTGGGCACTGTTGGAGGAGCCTAAGTCGACTAGCCGACTAGGTCCTCCGGCCGACTACTTGTAAAACATATCAATAGATTATGTCGACCTCCACAGGTTGTGTTGGTTAGTTGAACCGACAGGTAGTTATGTAACCACTTGTAAATCATATAAATAGGCCGGAGAGCCAGATATAGAATCAACTTGATCTTATGTAATCAACCTTGTATGTGTTCTCGCTGAGTAATATAAAGACTTGTTGTTTCTTCATCCATTACTTGAATACTGTGAATATCATTGCTTATGTAATCTATAATATGTATCATTGGTAATTATGCAATCCGCTTGACTACAACAGGAAAATATTTGAAGGTGCACTAGTACTGGTACTGCGTAACACTGTGGATATATTATACAGAGTTGGTGAAAAGAGAGAAGCTTGAATGGTGCAAAACTTCTCCAGGTTGTTGAAAATGTAATGAAAGCATTGGCATACATGTGGAAAACATTGGCGAGGAACTTCTTGTATATTGATTTCAAGTGGGAGAATGTTAGGAGATGAAGTCAATGTCTAGATCTCCAATATTTTTCCTGTAGATTTCATGACCAGGGGCACATGTGATTCATATGCGTCGGGTGTGCAGGGGGGTTAGAGGGGTGGCCACTAGGTTCCCCATCTGGGGGTTTGGGGGTGGTGTCTCTAAGGTGAAAATTTCTAGACCCTTGTAATATATTTCAGTTTCTTTTGGAACCCTCATATGTAAAAGGGGAGTGGACCCCAACATTGTATTACAAGAGAATAAAACATTGTAAGTTTTTTGCTGAGTAATAATAAAAGATTGAAGCTGCCATTGCCCTGTCATTTTACCTATGCACAACAGGATTTCCATGTAAATTTCATGTTCTATTGTTATTGTTGTTTGCTTCTAGTTTTATATTTTTTCTAACATAGTTGACACCAGCGTTATGACATATGCTATCTAGTTTACTCTTGGTAAATGCTTTATTATGTGTGGAGTCGTGGACATGACCATGAGGGGTCGATGGTGTTACTCTATACTGGCTCATGGATCTTAGATGGTTGTTTCATGGCTAAAGATGCATTGTAGTGTGGTCATAATTCTTCTTATGGAGAAGTGTGTACCCTTATGAGTCTGGTGTCTTCATTCGACACTACAAGCTCTTGTCCCTAAGTTGGTGAGGTAGTTTCCCCTAGGCAGAGAGGCTTGTCCACTGGCATTGTGATTTCCATAGCCTATGAATCTGAACTCTAGTTGAATGCAAGCTCACCACTGAGAGTGCTCACATTGCCTTCTATTGAGGGAGCAGAATAACCCTTCTCTATACCTAAGAACTTGACATTCAAGGAGTGCACCACTGCACAAACACCACCCTCACTCTTAGAAGCATTAAAAGGGATGTAGTCTAGAGGAAAATGTTCCCTTGAATGGCTTCTACGCTGGTACACATCATCAAACCCAAAGCCTTGAAAATGCCCACGGTCATGGGAGAAACTCCTTGCAAATTCCTCATCCATTTGCATGGCTTGCATTCTGGTCATGAATGCCTGCCTCCAAATTGGCCCTTAAGCACTCTGTGCTTATATAAATATTAGAAGACATAGCGGATCAACCTAAGTTTGTTGTTGCTGCTGATACCTGGATTTCAATCTTCTAGCTCTCTTTGCTTTAATGATTCAGATTTTAGGATCCTGTAAATGAACAAGATATAATCTTTAGATTACCTCACTAATTTTTCTCCTTTTCATATTCTTTTCACTGCCCATTGAACTTGGCACTGGTCACATAAAGATTCTGAATTTAGTATCATTGGATTTTGATTTTTTGGAGTAGATTTGAAGAATCTCTCCTTGGATCTACAATATTCAGTTGCAGATCTGCATTCTTTTCTCGCTGATTTGAAGCCATGGCTTGCAGATTTCAGAATTTTCAACATGAGAATCTAAGATTACCTTGGGTTTTTTCCCTTCCGATTAGCAAGCACTAATATGCAAGTGAGAGGTTCATCGTATAGGGACAACAAATCTAGTGTTCTCAGACCCCCTGGGACTAACTTCCCAATGGACAGTTTTGAGTGATAACACAACCTTAACATTATTTTTTGGCTATCAGTATTCCTTCAAGGATACAGTTTTTGCTAGCATGTTATGTACCTACATCCAAAGATGAAATTTTGTAGTTGAGCACTTGTCGATCACTTAACTGTCTTGTTATTATGGCAATTTGTTTAGATTACCTCACTAATGGCAATTTGGCAATGAACAAGATATAATCTTTAGATTACTTCACTAATTTTTCTCCTTTCCATATTCTTTTCATTGCCCATTGGACTTGGCACCGGTCACATAAAAATTCTGAATTTAGCATCATTGGATTTTGATTTTTTGGAGTAGATTTGAAAAATCTGTCCGTGGATCTACAATATTCAGTTGCAGATCCGCATTCTTTTCTCGCTGATTTGAAGCCATAGCCTGCAGATTTTCAGAATTTTGAACAATGAGAATCTGAGATTACCTTGGGGGGAAATTTCCCCTTCCGATTAGCAAGCACTAATCTGCAAGTGAGAGATTAATTGTATAGGGACAACAAATCTAGTGTTCTCAGGCCCCCTGGTACTAACTTCCCAATGGACAGTTTTGAGTGATAACACAGCCTCAACATTATTTTTTGGCCATCAGTATTCCTTCAAGGATACAGTTTTTGCTAGCATGTTATGTACCTACATTGAAAGATGAAATTTTGTAGTTGAGCACTAGAATTGTCGATCACTTAACTGTCTTGTTATTATGGCAATTTGTTTAGATTACCTCACTAATTGCAATTTGGCAATGAACAAGATATAATCTTTAGATTACCTCACTAATTTTTTTCCTTTTCAATTTCTCTTCATTGCCCATTGGACTTGGCACCGGTCACATGAAAATTCAGAATTTAGTATCATTAGATTTTAATTTTTTGGGGTAGATTTGAGAATCTGTCCGTGGATATACTATATTCAGTTGCAGATATGCATTCTTTTCTCGCTGATTTGAAGCCATAGCCTGCAGATTTTCAGAATTTTGAACAATGAGAATCTGAGATTACCTTGGGGTTTTTCCCTTCTGATTAGCAAGCACTAATCTGCAAGTGAGAGGTTCATTGTATAGGGACAACAAATCTAGTGTTCTCAGACCCCCTGGGACTAACTTCGGAATGGACAGTTTTGAGTGATAACACAACCTCAATATTATTTTTTGGTTATCAGTATTCCTTCAAGGATACAGTTTTTGCTAGCATGTTATGTACCTACATCCAAAGATGAAATTTTGTAGTTGAGCACTAGACTTGTCGATCACTTAACTGTCTTGTTAATATGGCAATTTGTTTGTTCTTATCTAATATTTAGGAACATGAAAGAAATTGGGAATCAACATATGCTATTTAACACCTATTAGAAAAAATCAAGATGGAAATGAAAGAGGTGGCAGATAAATAAGTAATCTTATAGGGTAGATACTAGATATCCTTTTTTATCTTGGCCTGTATGGTCCATGCATCTTTCTTTGACCTTTGAAGTTTGAACCACTAATCATGTATCTCTTTCTAACTCTTCTTCTGGACATTTTACAGGGAGTTGGGAATAGGAATTGTACCTTATAGTCCTCTTGGACGTGGATTTTTTGCTGGGAAAGCAATTGTTGAAAGCTTACATGAGGGTGATAGTAGACTGGTAAGCTTTTAATGCCCCCAAATTGGAATGAATGAATCCCAACATTTACCTTTATACTCCATTACAATAAAAAGCAGCATTTTCATTATTATAGATTTAATAAGTTATAACCACAAGTGTTAAATAGCTCTGTTAAAATGAGTGGTTTTCAGTTAGAATCAAATAGAGAAATTGTTTACTTGAACTTCATTTGTAATAAATCTCTACCAGGTGTGACCAAAAATTGGAAATTGGAAATCAAAGCCTTTTGATTTATCTATATAGTCTAAAAGTGGATTAATATTAACAACCAGCATCATGTTTGTTTCTTGAAATTGTAAATGCCCCATCTGATATATCTTGAATTACACAAATGCTTCATGATTGTAGTATGTACAAGTAGGTGAGACATGTCAATTAAAATATGAAGAACACAGATATGAAAGAAACACAGCTTATCATGTTCAAGGTAAAATTTCTGAGGCTACTCAAACTTGAACCAAACCAACCCTATCTCACATGCAGAACATCATTCATTTTCTTTCCATGGAGGAATAGGGAGCAACTTGAAGGAATCTTATTTAGGTCCAAGAATTGTTTTCAAAGAGTAGCATCTGAAGAATGTTATTTATATAGTGTTCAGTCACTGTATGTTTTCTTTCAGTGAATTTTGTTCTCAATAGTGTAAGTAAGCCTTAAGAGGGCATGTTAAAGTATAAGACTTACTTAAAGTCATGTTGTATAAATGACTAGTTTAATAGATGTCAATAATAGGTTATTATTAGAAGTTTGTTAGATGATATTACAAAATACTATGAACTCTATATAAAATAGGTGAACCTCATTGTAATATACATTAGTCATTCACGATATCCTATATTGTATCATTATTATTATTTTTTAACCATGGGAACTAAACAACCTCCCAAGGGTATACCCAACATCCCACAAGCCAGATATACCAATAACTTGTGACTTGGCAGGGGCCAAGACGGTACTGAAGCCCATTGGGGTGAGCCTTTATCCCAGGGGTCGCCTACCCTTCGAGCCTTGTCACAATAGGCCAATGAGCTACCCTACCCCTCGTCAGTTTTGAACTTGTGACCTCCACGGAGATAACACATGTTCTTAACCATTATTGGGTATATTCCATATTGCAGTATTGTGTTCCATGATATAACTCAATCTAGGGTTTCTAATTGCTTTAATAAAATCTTTATTTCCAAGTCTAAGTATGTTGTAGAGTTACTTGAGAAATTTAAAAAGGAGATTCACATCCATTGTCACACATCAATGTAAGTTGGACTAAAATTGTCGAAGGATAAATAATGACTAGTGATGAAAAGTTGTATAGACAACTTGTAGGCAACTTGATGTATATGACTACTGTCAGAACATATATAAGCTTTGTTGTTGGCATGTTCTCTAGATATTTGAATACACTGTAGATGGTACAATGGAACACAATAAAAAGAGTTCTTAGATACATCAAAAGTACATTGATTTATGGTATCTTATTTGGGAAAAATAGTAAACAGAGTCTTCAAGATGAGTGGATATGCAGACGCAAATTGGGCAAGTTCAAAGGATGGCTGAAAATCAACTACATGGTATACATTCAATCTTGAATTTGAAATAGTCTCCTGGATTGCCAAGAAACAATCAACGATTCAAATTGTCATCTTGGAGTACAAGGTTACCATGGATGCAACACAAAGTAGTTTGGCTTCATAATATATCAGAGGATAGAAATCTTTGACAATTCAAAGCTACACTATTGAAGTATGCTAATCAAAGTACCATCAAGATGGTAAAAATCCCAGTTTTTCATAATCAAACAAGCGTATGGAAGTCCATTGTCACTGCTGATCTGATTTTTCCGGCAAAATACCTTTTTTGGGTTTATAGATCGGGCTATTTCCCAGGTGGGTTTCCCCCAACGCTGGGCAAATAGTGACTCCATTTCCCTGGTTCTGACAAGCACTGATCTCCAACCCTAGTGCTATGCCCCTCTTTGGCATCCTTTTCCTGTAATTTGATTTTTCCTAGTGAATCACGTACTTTGACTCTATCATATCTTTCACCGAGTCTATCCATCGGTACTAGATAGCACCAATCCTGTCCTTGACCTCTCTGCATTGGTCACGTTTCCCAAGGCAACGGATATCCTCACCTGTTGCTAGTACCTCAACCCTAGATCTAGTATTTACCTTATAGGTCACTTGTATCCCAACTTGGATCAAACCTCATACTTCCTAAACCCTGATCCAAAGCCTTGGCTCACCTCGTGACATCATCCATAGATCTAGGGTTTCCCTTACCTTACACCTTACGTATCTCAAGTCCATTTGATCTGATCTGGTGTCTAGGTTTGATCTCTCCTGTCGGGAGTAGATCCAGGTCTCCCCCTTTGCTGTCTTGGGCTAAGATAACATAAAGTGAAGGCTGTCTCGATTGGCGTGACAACCATCCATTTGGGAGTCTAGGCAATCTCGGTTCCACCTCCTTAGTTGCTTGTCCCTCTACCATCCATCCTGGATCCACCTCACATAGGAAACTACAAGGTTGGTGATAACAAGAAGATTATGCTTTAGGCCATCTACAAACAATACATCTTGAGCTTTCTCTTTACCACTATTCAGGCTTACCAATCCTTTGCCTCTAATTTTCCTTGGAGCATCATTTCCAAAAGTTACATTTCCTGATTTGTGTTCGCTCAGAGACATAAATTTGCTTTTATCCCCAGTCATGTGTTTGGAACATCCACTGTTAATATATCAGGGGTCCTTTTGTCTTTGAGTAGAAAGAACTAACTCAAACTGGTTGTTTTCTTTCTTCTTCCATACTTTTGCCTTTTTAATTGAATAATCTACTCTTAAATCTGATTCATAATTCTTTAAATAACATTCTGTGGTTTTGTGTCCAAAATTATGACAAATATAACATTCTGGCATATTGTACAAAAGCTCAAAAGAATTGATATTTCTAGCATGAGTTCTTCTTCTAGTTGGAGATGGAGTAGAATGATGCTCTTGTTTGCTCATTGACTGTGTCACTCTATGTCGCAGCATTTGGTTATTGCTAAACATTCTTCGTTGTATGTTTCTAAAGTTAAAAACACAACTTGCAGCTTTATGACCAAAGTTAGAACAACAATAACAGTAGCCATTGAAAAAGTTTTGGTACTTGAATCTTGACCGTCTTCTTGGAATAGTTTGCCATGTCATTCTGTTTTTAATCTCTTCTTCATGCTTTCTTGACTGCAGAACATGGTTATTTGTTCCTGTAGCTATTTCATCTTTACCACTCATTAGTTTGACTTCACTGTTGTTTTTATTTGCTTCAACTTTGATGAAATTTGCTGATTTTGTGTACTCTGACTGATTGTTGTTTTGAAAGTTAATCACTTTAGTTGTTTCCTTGTTTTCTGATTGACTGCTACTTGTACCTTCTTCATAACCTAGACAAGTCATGATCGAAGGAGATCTTTGCTTACTCAGGATGTTGTTTAGTTCTTCCGAATCTTTAATACTTGACAAGTTTTGATGATAGAGAGATTGGAATTTCTCCAATTCTTTCCTGAATTTCACTACTTCTTCCTCCAATGCTTCACTTCTCATCTTTTTCTGTGACAATTGTTCTTTTAGAACATCACTTATTTTCTTTGCTTCTTTTTGTTCTACCTTTAACAAAATACAATGTGCACTAGGTTCTTTAACATTCTTTTCATACTGCATCAGTAATTGTTTTTGTTTTCACTTCTTTAGTCTGAGTCTATCAATTTCTTCCAACACACTAATCAACTCACCTTGCATATCAACTACAGCATCTTCATTGTTCATATCACTTTCAACATATTCACCTTCGAGATCTTCTATGGCCATAAGCATAAAATCATTCATTTTATCTTCACAAGATGACTCACTGTCTGTAACTTCTGAGGGATCAATATCATTTGCACACAAACTTTTCTTTTAGTAGTTATTGTCTTTATTGTATCTCTTAAATGTGTGTTTCTCTTCATCAACAGGATTTTGACCTTTTTCCTTATAAAGGCATTTAGATGCAAAGTGTCCTACCTTACCACAGTTGAAACATTTAAAAGACAACTTCCCTTTATATTTTCTTGATCCAGATTTCAGTCTTCTTACAAATTTTTCCTCAATCTCTTCTATTTCAGAATCTGTATGTTTGTCTGCTTTAAAAGAAGCTTCTCTATTGGTAGATTTATCTTTACTGATCCTCATTTCATAGGCCATTAAAGTTCCTAGAAGTTGGTCAATAGATAAGGTTTTCAGATCATTCATTTCTTCTATTGCAGAGACTTTTGGATTGAACTTATCAGGTAGAGATCTCAAAATCTTTTGAACAAGAGGAGCTTCACCAGTCTTTTCACCAAGACCCTTCATGGCATTCACAAGCTCTTCAAATCTTAAGAAATATTTACTAACAATCTCATCCTCATTCATTTTAGTTGTTCAAATTTCAGTCTGTAAGTCTGAAGTTTGGCATCTTTTACTTTTTCATTTCCTTCATAGCTACTAATGAGTTTATCCCACATTTCTTTTGCAGATTCAAAATGCATTGCCTTTACAAACTCAGCTTCTGAAAGACCACTCAGTATGGCATTCATTGCTTTTGCATTAAAACTAAACTCTAGCTTATCATCCTTGGAAGCTAGTATGATAGGTTTTGTATATCCAGTTTCTACCACTTCCCAAACATCAGCACCTAAAGACATTAGGTATGTTCTCATTCTAACTTTCCAAAAAGAAAAAATTGTTCCATCAAACAGAGGAGCTTTATTGGTTTAACCTTCATGACTTGTCATGTTTAAGCTTATCAGATCTTCCTTAGACTAAAGGAACCGACTCTGATACCAATTACTGAAAGTATTCAAATAACTGAGAGGGGGGGGGGGGGGGAATCAGTTATTGTATGTGCTTAAACAATATTATACAATTTTAAAACTTTCATCCTTGATGTTTTGTGACAGTCAATATGTTATGATGAATTCTATGTTTATCCTTTGCTAGCAGAAACTTTGTTACAACAGATTTAATATGTAAAGAAAACCATCAAAATTCAATCACATAAAGTACACAGAGACATAGATTTCATGAGGAAACCCATAAAGGGAAAAACCTCTTCTTCTTAGGATGCTAGGCAAGCTTCAACTTTTGTACATCTTCTCTTTCTTTGAGCTTCTACTCTAATGAGGCTACAACCTTTGAATTGCAAGCACCAACTTGTAGAGAGTACCAACTCTCAAAGTTATCCAGCATCCACTGAATCTTGAGGACAATAGTCCTCCCTAGCACCTCCCTACCGCCTTGATTTGCTACAATTACTTTGAATCAATAAAATACAGTGATACTGATATAATGATGCTTACCACTTCATCTCTGTTTTGTTCTTCTGCTCTGCTTTTATTCTACTTCTGTCTTTTCACCTTCTCTGTTCTTTTATACTCGACATTTGTCTTTATTCTTCTTCTGGTCTTCTTTATCTCTGCTCCTCATTAGTTCTGCCTCTGCTACACGTTCTCTGGTTCTTTCATTTCTTGGTATTTGATTTGTGCATCCTCAGTCTTATGCTCTTCTCTATTTCTTATTTAGATCATTCTTCTGCCCATGTAGAGTTTAGTCTCTCCTCTGCACAGTCGCACTAACTCAGATCGCTTCAGCTCACTTTTATACACCACCCACCGAGCTGCTTCAACTTCCCAATGCTTTGTAACCCTGATCAAGAATCAGTCATAATTCTATAACTGAAAAAAAATGAAGGAACAACAACCGTTAGATTATACACATAACATTTTTGACTTTTGTTCATGTGTTAAGCCTTTATGCTCTTCACCCAATTCCTTTGCACCAACACATGACTTCGTTCTTAAGCTGTGTAAGCCCCCATCGTGCTTCAGCAACAAATACGCGAACAAAAAATAAACTTGAGAATCCATTCGCTGTAGCGCAAGAAAAAACATCGGGAGTTTACTTGATAGTCAAATTGAGAAATTGGCCCGTCGTTTTGGCTCAAAAACAATAAGCCATCCATCGTAGCAGCTCATCTGTCGCAGAACCATCCGTCGTAGAACCATCCACAGTAGCACCATTCGCTGTATTGGCTCGAACGTCGGGAACCATTCGCCATAGTGGCTCGAAAGTCAGGAGCCATTCACCATCGGGAACCATCCGCCGTAGTGGCTCAGAAGCCAGGAACCATCTGTCGTAGCGGCTCAAAAGTTGGGAACCACCTCCGCCGTAGCGGCTCGAAAGTCGGGAACCATTCGTCGTAGCGGCTCAGAAGTTATGAACCATCTGTTGTAGCGGCTCGAAAGTTGGGAACCACTTCTGCCGTAGCGGCTTGAAAGTCAGGAACCATTCGCCGTAACAAGATAAAGAATAATCGAAAGAAGTTTCGATATTTGAACTAAAATCCACCCGTCGTTGCGGCACGAAACCAAAAAGCCATTGGTCACTTTAATAGCCATTTTACCATCTCTATCCTCCAAGTCTGCATGCATCTCTTTCAAGCTTGTCCTTCTGTCCTTCTGATCTGAATTTGTATTGCGATCAATGACAACCAGAATACCTTTGTTCCAGTTTAGCCAACACCCTTCCCGGTGTTACCGCCTAGCAGCACGACCCCCCTCCTCAACTAAAGGTGACATTTTTGGTGAAGGAGTTGCCTGATGAAGATGAGATTTTGCTGGGATGAAGGTCTTCCCGTGCCAGAGAGAATGACCGAAGCATGCAGAGTTTCTAACCCCTCTAGGCAGGCTAGCGAAATTGTTCACTTGTTTAGGTTCTCACGCCCTTGGCTACATGAAACTGGCGAGAACTTCTCCGGATGAGCAAACTAGAAGATGATGATCACCCAAAACCGTAGGATGATCCTGCTAATGAAGATGATGCCAGTATTCAGAAGATAAACTGAGATCTGGAGACCCAGCAAATGCTTTGGGGTTTTCCAGCTAAATCCCCAGCTGCACACGTGTCCCTGCAAACAATCTTCCGATGAATGCCAAATAGTTGTATATGAATGAATAAAGATGAAGAGTTGATGGTGGATATGAATGGCCTACCCTGAAGGAGACTAGGGCAGATATCTCACTGCCGAACCCTTGTTAGCTGAAGACTCTGTCTTCAACCCCAACTACAGCCTCTGCACGCTGTGCTGCTACTCAAAAGCTCCAAATCAACAACAATAATAATAGATATGTTCTTTGGTCCAATAACCCTTCTTGAATAGCTTAGCATGTACTTTTAGGGTTTGCATGTCACTTTTAGGGTTTGCGCTTTACTTTTGTATGCATGCAATTCTAATTTCTCGTTGACTTTTAAGACTGAAGAAATAAGGCTTGCATGCTCCGCATGCTTTATGATAATAACTCTGATGGCCCTCTTTACTATATTGATGACTGAATAATTGTCTTAATATGCTCTCGGTATTAAAGGCCCTCGGTCAACTCCCAATTTATCAAAAACAGAACATTACAGTCCTCCCTCACCAAAGATTGCTTGTCCTCGAGCAATGCCAACGCAACTCCACAATCAATCAAGCTAAACTAACTGATACTGGGGATGATCCTAGGGTCCCAAATTATCCTAGGAGATTTGTAGCACCCTCTGCTCAAAGCACTGCACTGCACGGTACCATCACAAGATATCCCATGGAATCCTCCTAGAAGTAGAGTAACTAACCACGGTGTAAACGAGGTGCCATCACAAGAGACCTCCGGAAAGCATCCTCTAACAATCACTAAACTACCAGTCATTGTAATCCCAGGGTCCCAAATAAATATGAGAATTGCAGAGGTCAAAATGCAACCATTGCTACCTTGCATAGTATCGACACAAGGAGCATCCTGTAGACTCCCAAGTAACCCCATTAGTAAACATTGTATCCATCCCTCATAAGGTCTCCCACCTGGATCCCAATGCAAACTTGTGCATCTTTCATCCCAAATATCCCAAGGCTCTTGTGGGACTACACCCCCAGTTAGGAATGTCTTCCCAAGAATTTCCCACTCAATAGGACACCAACTCTTAATCTCTCTCTCATCCAACCCCCAAAACGGACCTTGTCCATAAGCACCATCACAAGGAATAATCCTACCAAGCTGACATTCTGCCTTTCTGATTTCAACTGGAATGCCCATATACTGCTGCCCAATTTCTCGATCCTGGCCAACTTGTAAAAACCATCCTCCATTATGAAAATGTGGACTCAAGCTACTGCAAGCCTTGTCTATGTACTCCTGAAGAGGATTGCTCTGAAATGCAATAATATGTTTCTTTTGTTGCCCCATCAAGGAATCTAACTACTCTTCAATACTAGAAAGCCTGATCGCTGACTCGATACATACAACTCAAAGAGCTGTAAGCTCAATATCTCGCTGTAATATGGTGTCCCGAAGTATCTTGGTCCTCTCTTTCATTGCTAGAATGCTTTCTTTAACACGTTCAATCTTCTTTCGGTTACTATCATATGGAAGCTCTATCTTATGCTTGTATAAAATCCCCCTAACCTCCATGTGTCAGCCACTGTCTCGATTGTTGTGCTCATTGCCTTGCACCTCATGTATTTCTCCTGTCATAACTGTCTGGACTCCTGTTGTAGGTGATGAAGAGTGTACCAACTCCAACTCATCACACAGCTTGTCCACAATTTGACTATCGGATGTGCTGGTGTCGCTAGATTCACAGGATGGCTTTAATGCTATCTCCTCATGCACATCCTCATCATGTACTTTTAACTCCAAATCAAGCTCACCAACAACCTATACTTCATGCTTATCTTTCTTCACTCCCCCAACCATGCCTTTAAGGAGATCCTCATCCAAATCTTTGGGTTGGCTCTCGAACTTGATGGTGTAATAATCTTCAAAGGACAATGCTGCACATACCTCATCACCCAAGGATAGATACTCCTGATATCGAGGCAAGTGTTGAAGTGTTGCTAACCTCTGCAAATTTCCATTCAAGATCCTTCTCATTGTCTTCATGTCCTCACAAGTTTGAAAAACAAAACCTTTGTTCTGCCATACACTTCATCGACATCACTGACATGCATTTGCATGTACAAGCATGCATCAACATGCACTTTTATTCAATTGTTATGTGCCCATAGCTGGCAAGGATCATGCTTTGATACCACTGTAATATCCCAAATACTGATATTCTACTGTTTTCTATTCTAGAGCTCACTTGTATATTGATAATATGCAAGACTACTGAATAAAACTTTGCATGTAAGGTGTTGAAACAATGGCCCTAAATTATAGCTAAACTAGGTCAGAGATTTGTAGAGAGAAGATCAACACTTACCACTGATAATCAGACCGATGATACTCTAGAGATAATACGCATGCATAAAGAGCTGAACTGATGAAGAACTGGTGATCCCTTCCCGGTGTTACCTCCCAGCAACACAAACACCCTCCTCAACTAAAGGTGACGTTTTTGGTGAAGGAGCTACCTGATGAAGATGAGATTTTGTCGGGATCAAGGTCTTCCCGTGCCAGAAAGAATGACCGGAGCATGCAGAGGTTCTAACCCCTCTAGACAAGCTAGCAAATTGGTTCACCTGTTTAGCTGCTCACGCCCCCAGCTACACGAAATTGATGAGAACTGCTCCGGATGAGCAAACTGGAAGTTGATGATCACCCAATACCATAGGATGATCCTAGTGATGAAGATGATGCCAATATTCAGAAGATAAATTGAGATCCGGAGACCCAACAAATGCTTTGGGTTTTCCAACTAAATCACCAGATGCACACATGTCCCTGCATACAATCTTCCGGTGGATGCCAAATAGTTGTATATGAATGAATAAAGATGAAGAGTTGATGGTGGACCTGAACGATCTACCCTGAAGGAGACTAGGGCAGATATCTCACTGCCGAACCCTCGTTAGCTGAAGACTCTGTCTTCAACCCCAACTGCCGCGGTTGCATGCTGTGCTGCTGCTCAAAAGCTCCAAATCAACAATAATAATAATAGATATGTTCTTTGGTCCAATAACCCTTCTTAAATAGCTTAGCGTGAATTTTTAGGGTTTGCACTTTACTTTTGCATGCATGCAATTCTAATTTCTCGTTGACTTTTAAGACTGAAGAAATAAGGCCTGCATGCTCCGCATGCTTTATGATAATAACTCTGATGGCCCTCTTTACTATACTGATGATTGAATAATTGTCCTAATATGCTCCCGGTATTAAAGGCCCTCGGTCAATTCCCAATTTATCAAAAACATAACATTACATCATTTATGCTTTGATGGGTTCATGGTACTCTAGGAGAAGGCTTGGCAACCCCACAAGAGGTGGCATGATGGATCTTGACCCCTGGAGGTCCTCTTATGTGGAGAAGTCCATGAAGCCTCTTGCTTGATGAAGAAACCTTTAAAGAAGTCCTTGGACCCACACTTGGTGAATTAATGGTCCTTATACCCTTGAAGATGCCCTTCAAACCTTTGGAGCCCCTACTTGTTGGTCTTCAAGCTTGATGGAGGTTGTTGATGATATATGATCCTCTTTGTGATTAGATGGCTTGAGAGGTTGTATCTTTGTGATCATGGAGGTGGAACCCATGGACAACATGCCCTTGGTATGTTGAAGATACATTGAAGCCATAACTTGGTCTTTAAGCCCACAAGTTGGTTGAAGAAGTCTTGGTTGACATAATGAAGCTCTTGACATATTATGGATCCCTTGAAGTGTGTATGGGACTCTTGTGTTAGTTTTTCAACATTAAGCTAGCATTATTAGGATCTTTAACTAAGAGAATAACAAGTACAACAATCAAACACAAGAGACAATGAACACAGTGTTTTTCCTCGGGGAAACCATAAAGGAGAAAGCCTCGCAACTTCCTCAGAGATAGAATCAGCACAAAAAGGTAAAACCCCAAAACAGTAAGATGCACTCTCGACAGCAGTAATCTTCTTCTTGTCTAGCCCCAGTGTCTTCTCCTTCCTCAACTATGCGCTACATTTGAGTGTGTGAGTGATGTGTGCTAAATAGAGAGTCCAGCTCTCTATTTATACTAATCCCGACATGACTAAAACCCTACTAGGGCCGACCTCTACTTGGAGAGTCTAATAACCCTAGTGCCCCGGAACTGCGAGGACTTTAACCCTTAGACAATCGGAGGGTTATCCACTATGACTTGACATGACTTGTTTACATTATTGATTCTCCCGATCGGAACATCGGGGCATGACAACGTGACTCAATTACATAATAGATATATCCCGGAATAAACATCGGGTTACAATACATAAGATATATAGATGAATACATTCCGAAGTTACAAATACATCAACACTCCCTCTTAACTAGGAATGTATTCTTTCGACACAATTTTCAGCACTGGTCTTCTTCTCTGTATCAACTCATCATCTGCATCTCGAGTCTTCTGAGTCTTCAAGTCATCTTCATTCTCAAGTCATCTTCATCCTTTGAATCTGGATCATCTCTCGATCTGGATCATCATCACTGGACTGGATCTGGATCATCACTCAATTTGGATCATCGCTGCTAGATCTGGATCATCACTCGATCTGGATCTTTCAGAGTCATCATAACTGGATCTGGATCATAGCTCGATTTGGATCTCATCTGGTCATCATCATGTGTGCTATCTCATGATTCTTCTTGTCATAGGAAGTTCTACAGAGCCAGCCTTCTTTCATGCTGGTTGTAGGCCTAGCCATCATGTAGGTCTTCGCCCAGCACTTACATCTGACCTACTCGTCAGAAAGGCATGCCCAGCACTCACATCTGATCATGTAGAAACCTACAATCACATCAGAAAGGCCCAGCACTCACATTCACCAGCATGACAGGACATCACTATCATCTGTGAAAAGGATTCAGCACTTATATCTGACCTACTCGTTAGAAAGGCATACTTCCATCTAGGCGGGAACACATCCTACTCACAGTGATGAAAGATTTCCATACTTTCATCCAGGATAGAATCGCATCTTGCTCACAATGATGGAAGACTTCTATCCAGGCGGGAACACATCCTACTCACAGTGATGAAAGATTTCCATACTTTCATCCAGGCTGGAATCGCATCCTGCTCACAGTGATAGAAGATTTCTGCACTTACATCCATCTAGGAGGGAACACATCCTACTCACAGTGATGAAAGATTTCCATACTTTCATCCAGGCTGGAATCGCATCTTGCTCACAATGATGGAAGAATTCTATCTAGGCGGGAACACATCCTACTCACAGTGATGAAAGATTTCCATACTTTCATCCAGGATGGAATCGCATCCTGCTCACAGTGATAGAAGATTTCTGCACTTACATTCATCTAGGCGGGAGCACATCCTACTCACAGTGATGAAAGATTTCCATACTTTCATCCAGGTTGGAATTGCAACCTGCTCACAATGATGGAAGACTTCTATCCAGGCGGGAACACATCCTACTCACAGTGATGAAAGATTTCCATACTTTCATCTAGGCTGGAATCGCATCCTGCTCACAGTCATAGAAGATTTCTGCACTTACATCCATCCAGAAGGGAACACATCCAACTCACAGTGATGAAAGATTTCCATACTTTCATCCAGGCTGGAATCGCATCCTGCTCACAATGATGGAAAGGCTCTGGACTTACATCTGACCTGGTAGGAACCGAATCCTACACCCTCGTCAAAAGGGCATGCACTCACATCTAACCTAGTAGGAACTAAATCCTACACCCTCGTCAGAATGGCCCCCAGTCCCAGACTGAGCTACCTGGTAACGCACCAGGTGCCTCCACTCTCCCGGAGTGTGGCAGTTGCCCTTACATCCATCCTACTCGACAGAATGGCCAACACTCACACCTAACATGGGAGGAACCTAATCCTTTATCCATGACAGAATGGTTCAGCCCTTACATCTGACCTACTCGTCAGAATGGCTCTTCTCAGTCCCAGACTGAGTATTCCTGGTAATTGACCAGGTACCTCCATTCCCAGAATGACAGTTGCCCTTACATCTGTCCTACTCGACAGAATGGCTAGCACTCATATCTGACTTGGAATGAACCAATCCTCTCACCACGACAGAATGGCTCAACCCTTACATCTGACCATGGAAGGAACCAATTCTCTCACCATGTCAGAATGGCTATGGGTCTTATCACTTTCTCTTGGAGGAAACCTCGATTTGGAGAACACCAAGATTCTCCCTGAAGTACTCGAACTTTAGCCTAGCTAATGGCTTCGTCAATACATCAGCTATCTGTTCCTTCGTTGCAACATACTAGAGCTTCACTGCTCCCCTCTATACCATATCCCTGATATAGTGATACTTGATCTCAATATGCTTCGACTTGTCATGGAACACTGGATTCTCTGACAACTTCATACAACTCTGGTTGTCACAATGTATACAAGTAGCATCCAACTGGATATCAAATATATCAGACAGTAGCTTTCGTAGCCATACTGCCTCACAACTAGCTGAACAAGCTGCGACATACTCTGCTTCAGTTGTACTTAGTGCCACACAGGATTGCTTCCTGCTAAACCAAGAGATCACACCTGATCCCATACTGAAGCAACATCCTGAAGTGCTCTTCCTATCAATGGCACTGCCTGTCCAATCTGAATCAACATAACCCTCCAGGTTAATCTTTTGATTCGCATCATACTTGATCCCATAATCAACTGTACCCCTTAGGTATCTCAGAATATGCTTTGCCGCAATCAAGTGAACATTTCTCGGATCTGTCAAGAACTGGCTCAAGATGTTCACAGCAAAGCAAATGTCTGGTCTGGTGTTCATCAGGTACATCAAGGACCCAATCATCTGACGATACATTGTAGCATCAACCGTCTTTGATGAAGCATCACTCAATAGCTTCAGGTTCGATGCCATAGGTGTGGCCATGACCTTGTAGTCCATCATCCCAAACCTCTTCAGAATCTCTACTGCATACTTCCCTTGTCCACGGAAGATTCCATCTGTACTCTGCCACACCTCCATACCTAGAAAGTAATGCATCATACCCAAGTCCTTCATCTCGAACTCGGCAGCAAGCTTTCTCTTCGTATCAGCAATCAACCCATCCGTACCTGTTATAAATAGATCATCTACATATAGTAGAAGCATCACTGGGTTGCCATCTTCAACCTTGTAGTAAAGGTTGGAATCTGCTTTACTCTTGGTAAAGCCCAAATTGGATAGAAAGCTGTCAATTCTGCGATACCAGGTCCTGGGTGCCTGTTTCAAACCGTACAGGGCTTTCTTCAATCTGCACACATGAGTCTCTCTGTCATGTGTCTCAAAATCGAGTGGCTGTTCTACATACACTTCCTCTTCCACTACACCATTCAAGAAAGCAGTCTTGACATCCATCTGGTGTATCTTCCATTTCATCACTTCAGCTAGAGCAAGTACTGATCTGATGGAAGTGTATTTGGCTACAGGTGCAAAGGTTTCTTCATAATCAATTCCTTTTTTTTGAGAGAAACCCCGAGCCACAAATCTTGCCTTATATTTTTCAATGCTACCGTCTGCAACATGCTTGATCTTGTAGATCCATTTGGAAGTCACAACTGACTTCTCTTTTGGTCTTGGGACAACATTCCAAACATCATTCTTCATGATTGATTGATATTTTTCGATTATAGCATCCTTCCATTCTTTCTGTTCTGCCGCTGCTTCATAACTGGAAGGTTCTTTATCAATGAAATCACATAGTAAAGCTACATACCCGGAACAGGATCTGGTCCTTTTTCTTTCTATGTGATTCTCTTCTAGAGCCCGATATCTTTCCACACCTTGGATAAGTTCTCGTACCCAAGCAGGTTTCCTCTTATGAGGATTCTTCTCCAGAGGTGGATCTACAGGTCTTTGTGGTTCTTCAAATTCTCGATCTTCTTCTTGAGTTTCTTCATTCATGGTTGTATCATGAATTCTGGGTGCTTCTGCTTCTTCAGGTTCTTCAGCAAGTCTCTTTCTGGATTTGTTGTAAGCTGTGTCTTCTTCAAATGTCACATCCTTGTTGATGTCAATCTTCTTGTATCCTGGGAAATATACTCTGTAAGCCTTTGAGCTTTCAGAGTATCCCACAAATATACCCTTCTTTCCTGAAGGATCTAATTTTGTTCTCTTCTCTTTTGGAATGTGTATCTATATAGGACAGCCGAATATTCTGAGATGGTTGACTTCTGGTTTCTTGCCGGAGAAGACTTCTTCAGGAGTCTTATTCTCAAGTACTCTATGTGGAGTACGGTTCTGTACATACACCGTTGTTCTGGCAGCTTCCGCCCAAAGATGCATAGGAAGGCCTTGATCATGAAGCATTGCTTTTGCAGCTTCCATGATAGTTCTGTTCTTCTGTTCCGCAATCCCATTCTGTTGTGGATTATAAGGAGTGGACAACTCCCTCTTAATCCCTGATTCTTTGCATAGCTCTTTGAATTCATTTGAAGTGAATTCTCCACCATTATCTGATCGAATGGTCTTGATCTTATTTTCAGTATGGTTCTCGATCAAGGCTTTGAATTCCTTGAACTTACTGAATACTTCGTCTTTGTTTTTCATGAAATAAACCCATGTCTTCCTAGAAAAGTCATCAATAAAAGAAACATAATATGCATACCCGCTTAGAGAGTTTGATGACATAGGACTGCATACATCGGAGTGGATGATTTCCAAGATTCCTTTTGCTTTGCTTTCGCTGCTTGGAAATGTCTTCTTTGTATTCTTTCCTTTTGCACATCCTTTGCAAACCCCATCATGTTTTGCTTGGATTTCTGGAAGACCTTCAACAACTTTGCTTGCAATAGGTAGTGCTCTGTAATGCACATGTGCAAGCCTTCTATGCCAGAGTTCATTTGGCTCTACTGTGTCATGGACCAAGGCTTGTTCTGGATGGCCCTTCAATTTGTACAATCCTCTTTCTTGTTCTCCAATCACTACCGCATCCTTGATAGTCTTTCCTTCTGGCCACATGATGACTTGACCATCTATGAATGCAACCCGCATTCTTTTTGCATCTAATGCTGATATGGAAAGGAGGTTCTTCTTGAGTCCTAGCACAAACAATACTTCTTTCATTGTTAGAGATTTTCCAGAGTCTAGTTTATAGGAAGATTCCCCACTACCTTTTATTGGATATTGGTATTCATCTCCTAGCTTCACTTTGTGAGATGATTCATTTTCTGACAGCCTCACAAAGGATTCCTTGAATCCAGTCATGTGTTTGGAAGCCCCATTGTCTATTAGCCAATCATCACTCCCATGAGCAATGTTACCTGTGAGAGCAGAGATCAGAACATACTCATCCTCGTTGAAGAATCTTCACTTTCATATCTAGATCTCTTCTTGGATGGTTCATCATCCTCTGCAGCATGAGCATGATGTCTTCTTTTGTTGCTCTTCTTTGTTGGCTTTGGTTTCTTAGGACAATTCCTTGCATAATGTCCTGCTTCATCGCATGTATAACATATGATCCTAGATAAATCTCTTCTAGTGTTATCTTTGTGAGAGTGCTTACCTTTGAAGTGATGAGTTTTCTTTCTTGTTGACTTGGAGTGAGTCTTGGAGTGTACCGTGAGAGCTTGATCTTCACTTTCCATCTTCTTTTCTTGAGCTGTTATCCGAGCTTCTTCTTGAGAGCATTCTTCCCATAGTCTGCTGAACTTGACTAACTTCTTTCTTGCACAAATTCCTTGGATGAAAGAATCCCATGACCTAGGGAGGCCATTCAAAGTAGTCATCACAATCTCTGCATTTTCCAATTCTTCATCAACAGCTTCTAATTGTTCCTTGATCTGGGAAACCCTTGTGAAGTAAGACTGGATTGTTTCTGCATTCCGAATCTTCACATTCTTTAGTTGGTTTCTCAGGGTCATCTTCCGGTTTATGTTCTTCCCTTCAAACAACTTGGTTAGGGCATCAAACACAACTTTAGGTGTCTTGAGAGAGGACACCTGTGGGATAAGGTGATCCTTGATAGAATCAACAATGATCCTCTTGCCATAACCATCTTCTTCTTATGTAAAGCTTTTTCCTCATCTCCCTCTGGAACTGGAACCTCTTCATGGATGTAGGAGTCTAATTCATTCTCTTCCAGGACTAGGGAGATCCTATACTTCCAGGCTCAGAAATTATCAGCTCCCTCAAGCTTTTCATCACGCTTGGTATGATGAGACATCTTATCTGAGAACCTCAAATGGAAATACAAAAGATTTTAGATCTTACCAGGTTCAAGATGTCGGATCTGAAACTTGAGTTGAAATCCTGCAGAGCTGGTTCAAGAGCAAATTAGGGATTTTGCTTTTCTGGAGTTCTGTCCTTCCAAATGCCTTGAAATTTGTCCCTAACTTCGATTTTGGGGAGGAGATCAATCCAGGCCTGGGCTCACTGAAAAATTCCTCTTCTGTGAAAAGCCTTAATTTCTGACAGTAGTGACAGGTCCAAAACTGAAAAACCTCAGAATTGGATTCTGCTTCGACAGAAAGATGCGCCCTAAGGAGGAGAGTTATTCCACCTTACTTTTGTTGAAAATCTGTGGAGGAAGATCCACAAACTAGGAAGCCCTAGTTCCCGCAGTTGCACAGTGTCTTCTTCTCAGGTTAGCTCTGATACCATGTTAGTTTTTCAACATTAAGTTAGCATTATTAGGATCTTTAACTGAGAGAGTAACAAGTACAGCAATCAAACACAAGAGACAATGAACACAGTGTTTTTCCTCGGGGAAACCATAAAGGAGAAAACCTTGCAACTTCCTCAGAAATAGAATCAGCACAAAAAGGTAAAACCCCAAAACAGTAAGATGCACTCCCGACAGCAGTAATCTTCTTTTCGTCTAGCCCCAGTGTCTTCTCCTTCCTCAACTATGCGCTACACTTGAGTGTGTGAGTGATGTGTGTTAAATAGAGAGTCCAGCTCTCTATTTATACTAATCCCGACATGACTCAAACCCTACTAGAGCCGACCTCTACTTGGAGAGTCTAATAACCCTAGTGCCCCAGAACTACGGGGACTTTAACCCTTAAACAATCGGAGGGTTATCCACTATGACTTGACATGACTTGTTTACATTATTGATTCTCCCGATCGGAACATCGGGGCATGACAACATGACTCAATTACATAATAGATATATCCCGGAATAAACATCGGGTCACAATACATAAGATATATAGATGAATACATTCCAAAGTTACAAATACATCAACATCTTGCACTCATGCCCACAAGCTTGATGAATGCCTTGATGCATTATTGAAGCCCTTGGTTGGTGTTGTAGCTCTTGATTTCATATTTAGTACGTGAAGAAGCCATCAAGAAGAATTCAAGTCATTTCATGATGGCCTGCACAAATTGAAGAAAATATGAGTGAAGGACCTTGTCAATGCAAGCAAGACCCTCATAAGATGATATCCCTTGTCCTTCCATTTCCAACAGTAGGTGGCACGTCACATGGTTCCTCACGGTTGATGAGATAATAATTTTTGAAGTTGTGTGGCAAAGTTAACCCCATCTTATGGGTGGGCCGTCCAAAGAAAAGTGTTTTAAAAAAAAATTAAAATTAAATTCAAAATTTTTTTTTAGGGCAGGTCGACTCCATGAAATTTGGGGTACAAATCTATATAAATACAACCTAATTTCATTAATTTTGAATACAAATTTAAGAAGAATTTAGCTCTGAATTTCGTATATACTGAGGCAGCCGCAGTGGAGGATGGTACTCTGAATTTTGGAACAGTTCAGCCACAATAGAAGTCTGTAATTTTGTTTCTCTGATTTTTGGTGGGATGAAGTGGACTGTTACAGCAGAAATTTATAAGTTTGATTTTTTTTTTTTGCCCTAATTCTGAGTAGCATTAGAAGAAGAACAACAGCAATAAATGTGAAATGACTGAGGCAGCCACAGGAAGAGGATTAGACAGAGAATTCACAGGCAGCTACTATGTACATGTTTGAAGTTAATCCTATCTCTGACCTCGGCCACAATAGTATGATCTCTCTCTGATCTCAAGCAGCCATAGTACAACCTCCTGAAATCCAAAGTTTTGATTGAAGAAGATCTGATAAAAAGCAGCCACGGTAGAAGTCTGACACACACATCTCAGATCTATATGATATGCTATAGCAGCAGTACATTGAAGGAGTAAAAGTAGCCACAGTTATAGCTCCAGCATATTTTCTGATTGCAACTCTGAATTCGCTGAGGCAAGTCAAGTTCAATGTCAGTCATGTTGGAGACACACAAGTTGCAGACATCAGTTTGAAAGGCATGCTAATTCATCTTCTCAAGGCTGCTAAGTAAGAGGTATGTTCACTTTGCTCAAGTTTTGTTGAAAAGTATCAAAGATCGAGTAAAACTTGAGAAGCTACAACATAATATCTAAAGATCCAGTGAGCTAGAGTGAAAGTTTGATGCCTATATAAAGTTGTTGTGGCATAGTCTTGGACTAAATTAAGGACTTGTCTTAAGACATACTAAAGCTACCAAAGTGAAGAAGAGAGGAATAGCTGTGTTAACTGTGACATGATAAATGACAACAATGACATGATCCAACATAACAATGGCAAGATGACTTGAGATGAGCAGACCTTTTGATGACTTGAACAGATCTTTGATAAGTTGGGATAAGCAGCAGATCAATAGCAGCAGTGCTTGAACACTTGATTGATGACACCTTTGATGATGATGCTTGAGCAGTAATACCCTGGCAAGCAGTGACATGGTTTGATAGTATGATAGACTATTTACATTGGAAGAAAACCTCTTGTTGACTGGAAAATGCAACATCGTATTGAGAAGACCTTTGATGATATTGAAGCATTTAACAAACCTTTGAAGACATGAGCAGACCTAGATGAACAAAATCCTTGAAGACTTAGCATGAAAGGACATGAGCAGCATTGTATGTCTTGAGCAGATGAACAGATTCCTTGATGACTTGGCATGATGACTCTGAGCAGATTCTTGAGCAACAAGTTGATGATTGTTGTTGGTGCAAAGGTTGACGAGCAGAGGTTGATGAGCAGAGACTGATGATAGTGATGCAAGTTGAGTCTTGCACTTGAGGATTGGACTCCTCACCCTTTCTTTGTTGGAGCTAAGAAAACCAGGGTGGGTCCTGTCATAAGAGTTGGTGCTCTTCTTATTAGTTAGTGCTGATTGTAATCACGAAGATTGAATTTTTCCATTGCAAATAAATAAAGTTTACCATACATATATTTTTGTGTCTCTTTATGATGTGATTATTGTGCTTATGGCTCATAGTTGATTTAGTTGATGAGGTAATTAATAACATAATGCTTGATAAACTCTGATTGATTAATAGAAGGTGAAAAGTGTTTAAAGTGCTCACACACCGATTCACCCGCACTCTCAGTATGACCATTGTGTTCAACAATTTCCTAGCTGAAGGATTCTCCATTGAATGTTTTGAGCCAAATACATTCATTATTACTCTTAGATTGGGCAAAGATTTGTAGCTGAAGGATTCTCCATTGAATGTTGTGAGCCAAATACATTCATTATATTACTCTTAGATTGGACAAAGGAACACTTGCCAAATTGTGATAAGAGGAAGTTGTTTAAACAATTAAAAAACAATAAGAAATAAATTGTATGAAAATATTTCTAGGTGGTTGACAAAGTTGATGTTTTTTTGTGTAGGAGGTGGCACTACGAGAGTGAATTTATTTTCCAAGGAAAACCTTGTGGGGAAACTCAATAGTTGCTTCCCACATTTATGGATGGTATATCCGGTAAACCCATTGGCCTGACCGGTGCATCTAATCTAGGTGGATTTAAACCAGACACCAACTAGCACAGAACTAGCCAAAGGCAAGCCTCAAGTTGAGCCCAAAATTTACCAACCAAATGGCCTTGGGAGCTTAATGTTACGGATTGAGTTAATTATACACCCTGAATGTGGGCCTCAAGTAGAGGCCAAAATGTACCGACCAAATGGCCTCGGGAGCTTTAGTTAACATTAGAAATTAATTTTGACTATGATGTTTTTTTTAATTAGGGAGCCAAATGCATCGCTAATAAAAAAGTTGTGAAATAGAATAGTGTTACTGTCTGCAATCTCGATCTGATAAAAAGGATACTCGTGACATAAGAGGATAAATGTTCGCGTTTCTTCTATTGATCGAAAAGATGGTCTTTGAAGAAGCATTAAAGACTGAGGTTGGCACCTGCTGCACCATCTTTCTATCTTGTATTGTATTTAGGTTGAGCTTTTTCTGATGAGAGTAGTTGTAAATACATGAAAGTATCAAGTATTCACAATTCTTTTATGATACGTGAAACAACATTTGAAGAGCTTTCGAGACGTTCGATTTAGCCTGTACTTACCATCGTTCATTTTTGTTTTGCATTTAGGTTCGGCAACCCCGATTTCAGGGTGAGAACTTAGACAAGAATAAAGTATTATATGAACGAGTTTCTGTTCTAGCTAAGAAGCATGGGTGCACACCCGGCCAACTGGCCCTCGCATGGGTGCTTCATCAAGGAAATGATGTTGCTCCAATTCCAGGTAACATTTACAAGCTCAATATTGATGTTGGAAGCTCAGTTTCAATTTGGACTTTTTTAACTTAAGGAGCCTACATTTAACTTGAGTTTCCTTAATTGAGATATATGTCACTTTTGGCTGATGTGCAGGAACAACTAAAGTTAAAAATTTTGATGAAAATATTGCATCCTTGGAGATTACTTTTTCCCAGCAAGAACTGAGTGAGATTGCTGCAGCTGTTCCAGAAAATGAGGTTGCAGGATTGAGGGCTGGTGGTCCTAATTACCAAATGACATGGATATTTGCCAATACACCCCAACCAATGTAGAGTTGATCGATTGCAAGGAAACATTCTATGCTTGGCTGTACCCCTTTCTAAGATTTGAGTCATAAACTGCATTGAGGGCTGCCAGACATGGTCCAGAGGTCCACTTGGCCCCATGACTATATATACGATATTTGATGCTGCTCTTGGCATGACTATGATGTGGGACAAGGGAATTAGAGATTTAGTTCCACAAATATCTCTCAAAGTGATTTAGCTAGTATTTTTTCATACTCATCATATTATTATATTTTTAGTTGTGGTAAATGCCCAGTGTTTGATAAGAAATACAATCTTCAAAAACAGATATTTAAGGAACTCTGTACAACATTGAAAACATTAGGTAGATTTCCTTTGAATGGAATCGCAGTACTCAATTTTATACTTAGGTTTATTATTTAGAATAAAATGAATATGAATGAATGAAATATTTTAACGTCTGCGAGGCTAAGAATAGCTTATGGGACAGACCAACTCGCATGTTGTTTTCTGCAATTCAATCCTTTGTCTGTTCAACTTGATGATGAGCGCCCCCAATTTTTCCACAATCCCTTCGTTAAATAAATCATCCCAAGATTTATCCGCCAAGACATTTGCGTACCTGTCCCTATTGTCCTTAAAGGCTTCACACTCTAAAATGAAGTGTTTTTCTGTCTTCACCTTACTAGCGGTGCAAAAAATACACACTCTTTCTGCCCAAGCTTCTTTTGGCCTTTTCCAGTGCCCGGTCTCACAACGGAGTTGATGGGAATTAGTTCTTAATTGAGCAATGAGAATTTTGGCTTTCCAAGGTATATTGGCCCCTATGTACCCCTTTTGATGCTGATCGTAGGTGGGGTTAAACTCTTCAATATAATACTTTATCTTTCTCCCTAGCTCTTTATCCCAAGTTCGCTTGTGGAACTTATTGATAACAAAAGCCTTTATTTCTTTTTATTTCTTTACTATTTGTAGGGCACGTGCTCAAGCACATATCCCATTTGCTAAGCCATTTAATATTTTGCCGCATCCAAGTCTTCTTTCTTTTGCACAATATGTCATTGAAGACAACCTTAGGCCATCTACCTTCTTCCATTTGCTCAACTCTTTTTAGATATCTTATGAGTCTCACCATAGCGATTCTTCAATAGAAGTCACCCCCACTTCACTTAGCATGATTTCGTATGGCACTGAACTCTTAATTTTGAACTTGCTTGTGATCATGTGTTTTTGAATCTTTTCTATTTGCTTCCACTGTAAGTTAGAGGTACTGCTGGCCCAAACTTCACAACCATAGAGAACAATCGGGATCACTAAGAGCCCAAAAAGGGTTTGCATAGTTTTCCAGTCCCATAACTCTGCCTCTTTGCACCTATTTTGGAAAGCATAAAAAACTTTCCAACCTCCCAGAGTTCTTTTTTCCCTGCGAGCCTTCCCAACTCAAACTTTTGTTGAAGTCGATTTCGAGATACTTGTAGTCATCCACTACTTCAAGGGTATTGTCTTCGAAGTAAAATTTATGTTGTTTATGTTTTCTTTTGCTAGAGAAAAGTACCACTTTCGTCTTGCTAGTATTTACTTGCATCCCAACTGTTCTACAAAAGTGCTCAAGGGAAATCAAGTGCTCTTGCAAGCCAAGAGCAAACTTAGCAATTAAAATAAGGTCATCTGCATACAGAAGAAGCCTTATCACATACTCACCCATGAGGACGCCATCATTTTCCTCTAAGTTTAACCACTCTTCAAGTTTGTCAATATATAAGCCAAAAAGGGTAGGGGATAATGGGCACCCTTGCTTGACCCCAATATCGCTTCTGAAACTTTTAGAGATACCATCTGATGTTATGATTTTGACTTTGACCTTCTCATATAGCCTGTGAACAACTGCTCTAAGATGTATAGGAACCCCAAGTTCCTCCATTCTATGCCATAGCTTATCCCTGGGAACCGTGTCAATTTTTTTTTGAAATTGACAAAGCAACAAAAGGCTTCCCCTTTTTTCTCCCACACTTTTTCAGTGATACTGTGGTCCACCGTGGAATGTTTATGTCTAAAACCTGCTTGTCCTTTAGCATGCTTGTCCCTTTCTTCTACCCACTTGCTAATTCTATTTTCTAGCATGCTTCCAAATAGCTTTGCAAACAAGGGGTTTATCATTATGGTCCTATAATTGGAGGGATCGTTGACATCCTCGCTCTTGAAAAGATGAATTGCGAGGCTAGTTGTCCAATATGAAAAGGAGCTGAAGTGATTTATATAATAATAAATACGTGTATATGGATCATGTAGGCCATTGCCTTTGACTGGGTGTATGGAGAGACGTGTATATATATATATATATATATATATCCTCCACTGCCTTGTTTGCAGTTCGCCTTAGTTAATTTTAACACCAAATTACATGGCCCTTGTGCATATGCCATATTCCAATCTTTAATCACTTTTTAAAAAACCAGTAACTTGTATTAGCTAGACGTCAGGTTATGTTTCAACTAAAATCAAAACAATTTTCCGCAATTAAAAAAAATTATGTTATCGACCTAACTTTTTTGGAACCTTAATTATTTCCATCTCATTTGAAAGGAGTCAACACTTTTATGAAATGGCTAAAATCCTTGATTAATGAGGAAATAGAGAGGTCTAGGAAATAGAAAAATTAAACGTTTATACCAATGGTATATGAACATGTAATCCATACCTTAGCTCAAGGAAACAACCACAAGCATAAGCATATGTTCATTCTCATCTTTAATTTTTAGTAGTGCAGAAGTATAAGTAAGCTAATGATCACATTCATATAATGGCATATAAGTTCTCATTAGTTAAAAAAATTTTAAGATGGGTTAATTCTAATCTTTGGTGATTCTTTTGGAAACAATTTATGTCTCTTAAATTAAAACTTGTGTTACTAACTTTATTATTGGATTTTTTTTAGATCTTGCATCCTTCCATACATGTTGATCAATTTGAATATGTCAAGTTAAGTAGACACTCTAGAGTTCAAATTAAGTAGGCATCTAGCTCAATGGCCTTTCTCAAGTAGTTGAATTCGTTGAGCTTCATGTAGGAGGTCTTGGGATTGATGCCTTGGGAAAGTTGTCTCTATTGTGTGCTTCACTTGATGTCCATACCAAGTAATGCATTGTAATCAATTTTGATGAGTTTACATTGGGTACCATCCACAAAATGTAAGGAAGTGCCAGTGGGCTTCTCCCCAAGGATTTGCTTACAAAAAACAAAGTGGACACATTATGTCTAAGACCACTATTTCGGGTACTTGCACATATGTAATAGAAGCAAATGGAACATAGAACGTGTGAAAACATTGTGCTTATGTAAACTAGGAGTCTAATCTAACACCTTATTTGGTGCAGGATTTGCCTATGTATCTGATATAATCATTTTGTTGTAGCCAACCCATTAATCGAGAATAGGTTATCAAATTGCTCATAACTACATGGATTGGATATGGATTTTGGTAAGGAACATAAGAGGAGCTAACTTTAGAATCTAAGTTAGAAACCCTAATTGATTGCTTTCCTTTTAACAATCCATATTAAACATCTTTGAGATGCCATGAAACAAATACCATACCTTTAAAATGACTTCTCCTAATTATAGAGATTGCCACTTTCCAAATGGGGTAATTGTTCTCACATTGTTCTTTGGGAGGTTGTTGTTGAGAAAGTGGAAAAGAAGGTTGATAAATGGATCAATAAGCCCCTACCGGTGGTGGTTAAGCTCTGAATCTACACCATTGTTTTTTTGCAGTGACTCATGTCCACAATTCATCTTGCTAAGTCCCTTCGAAGGTGGCTTATTCCAAACTAGAAAAGCCCCTCGAGAATTTTCTATGGGCCAAGTCTAAACATAACAAAGATGTTCACAAATTTGGTTGGGAGCTCTATTGTACTCTTCGGGAATTTGGTGGCCTAGGTATCATTAGACCCTATCTAGAAGCACAAGTCACTGTGTGCCAAAAGGGTGATTTGGGTCATTAAGGGGAAGGAGGCATAGAAATCCCTCCTTATACATTGGATCAATCAAGGTTTGTTGCTTAAAAAGTAGGCTTAAAGGGAAATTTATCTTTAAACCCTTTTTCTTTCTCCTTATGTTAAAATTGCTAGCACTTGTGTTTTAAAAAAATATCCGAATGGCATGGGAGGCTATTAAGCTTTTTCTTTCCTAGAAGGAGCCATAGGAGCCTTCCCTTTGGACTAGCCTCTTCTAATTTGTAGTTTTGGTTACCACCTCTTATATAGTTTTTAGGGTAAGTCTTTTCCTAAGACCCTCTAGTTATTGCTACAAACATAATAATAACTAGTAAGAATTAACAATTAATAAATAAGATTAGTATTTAATGAAGAGTCAAAGGACACACATGTTCACTTGTGTGGCTAGTCAATGCGTATAAAGGCATACTCTCCGGAGAGCATTGTAATCTTTTTTTCAAAGAGAAAAAAGCGTAATTTCATTCATCTATTGAGAGCAAAATTACATTCTGTAGATTCATCGTAGCCGTGAATTTCCAAGTCCTAAATTCATAGGTTCCACAGATGAGACATTTCCGTCTTCTGTCCAAATGCAAAATAAAAAAACAGACCTGTTTTTCAGCAAAAAAGTGTTCTGTCCCATCGGACTTATACATGCTGTTACATATTCGCATAATATTGCACGTAGGAAACATAAATATTAAGTTTTACTGTAGTTTTAATTACATATAGAAAAAAAATTCCATGATTCAGTCCATAAATGGACGGTGGTAATACTCAAAGCACTGACCGGCCCTTACTTCTCTAACTTTCCAAGTTCCCAAATCTAAGCGTAGCCCTTCTTTGGATGCCTGGTCCGCCTCTTTGTTATTTTCCCTGTACACATGTCGGCAGGCGAATGTATCAAATGATTGAATGACTGTCTGAATAGAGGAAATTAAATTAGCAAGTCTAACATTTCTACATGCTTGTGTTTGCTTGATCCAGTTGATAGCATTCATAGAATCACCAAGAACAGTCAACCTGTTTATACCCTTCTCCGTGGAAAAGATAAGTAATAATTTTAGGTTCATAAGTTTTGCATAATTATTTGTACCCGCCCCTAATCCCATAGTGAGGGAGAAGAAATGAGAATCAGACAAATATAAGAATGCCCCCCTCCACATAAATCATTTTGTGCAGCACCATCGAAGAAGCCCCAAGGGAAAGATTTGTCCAAAACAAGGTTCAAGTTCCTTCTCTGTTCAGCAGCACGAATGTGTTCAAGCAGAGCTTTGAATAATCCCACTGATTGAGCGCTGGATATTTCCGGGATACAAGCCTTGTTTTCAAAAATCGCCCCATTCCTTGCCAACCATATCCCCCAGATAATGATCAACGGTAGGGTTTTTAGTTTTGTGCGAGAAAAGGATCTCCACCAGCTATCCCACGCGCTGTTCACAGTATCACCTTCCCATCTATGATTCAACCCTACCTGACTCAGACAGTCTTTCCATACAACAATCGTATAGGAACAAGTGATGAAAAGATGTGAAATCGATTCCGATTCCTTCATGCACAGTACACACCATCCAGGGCCCTGAAATCCTCTTTTCTGTAATAAATCCCATGTCGGAACCCTGTTCTCAAGAACACACCACATGAACAATCTCGCTTTTGAAGGGCACTTTAGCTTCCAAAGAGGTCTCCACCACCAGACCTCCTCCCTGCCCCCATCATCAGCACTCAAAAACAAATATCCTGCCTTTGGGGTATAGACCCCTGCCGGATCCAAGTCCCAAACAAGGACATCCCCCTGCTCTGAGAGTTGGATGTGTGCCGATTGTAGGCCTCTGATATAGGTTCCAAGAGAGGTAGCTTCAGGTTCCCCCAACCCCAATAGAGCTGCACTTTTCCAATGTTGGATCCAGGGGTCCTCAGGTCTTTGATCTGCCAGTTGATTTAAAGTAGTGATCCCCCTTACAGCCAGAGCATTAATAACGACCTCGGGAAGCACATGTTGCTGTTCACTCCCTAGCCATGCATCCCTTCCCACTAGTACCTTTTCACTCGTACCCACATCCCATGTCAAATTTGACTCTATCAGTGAGAAGGATTTCACCACAGCCTTCCAGATTATCAAGCCCCCAGTATGTGATTTCCTTGGCTTCCTAATCCATTCCTCAATACTCTCATGAGGAAAATATTTCTGTTTGATTACACGAGTCCATAAGCTTGTAGTTTTGATCAGTCTCCACCCTCCTTTTGCAGCCAGTGCTTGTGCAAATAAGAAAATGTTTTTAAGGCCCCATCCCCCAAGCCCCTTTGGGATCGCTATCTTCTTCCAGCTGACCCAGAGAGTCACCTGTCTATCCTTTTTCCCGCTCCATAAAAATCTGAAACAGATCCTCCTTATTTGTTCTAATATCCCTTTTGGGATCCAAGCTAGTGACATCTAGTAAACAGGTATTGCTTCCAAGACAGCCTTAACCAGCACCAGCCTCCCAGCTCTTGACAACCACCTAAAACTCCATACTTGAAGTCTTTTCTCCACCTTTCCTATCATCCAGCTCCAATCCTTTTTCAGATAACAGTTAGCTTTAAGTGAGAATCCCAGGTATTTTAAACCCACATCCAGGCCTGTGAGATTAAAAGGGAAATTCTCAATGAGTTCAAGCTCTTCTTCCGGGTGCAACAAGTGAGTAGTAAGAGTTGATTTTTCAAAGTTTATATCCATCCCTGTGGCTTTCGAGAAAAGGTCTAGTATCTCCTTCAAGGCCCGCGTATCCCTTCTATCTCTAGAACAGAAGATCAAAACATCGTCCACAAAAAGAAGGTGGGTAATAGCTATCTGTTCACCAATACTGATGCCAGAGAAACGGCCCTGCCTCTTAGCCTCATGTAAGGCCCTGCTTAAAACTTTAGCCACCAATAAGAAAAGTAATGGAGAGAGTGGGCACCCTTGTCGAAGGCCCCTCTCAGCATGGGAAAAAGGTGAGGCTGCCCCGTTGATTAACACAGAGAAAGACACTGTGGTTATACAAGACATGATCCATCTAATAAAATTTATATTGAACCCCAAATGTGTAAGTAACAGTCGGAGATAAATCCAACTTACCTTATCATAAGCCTTTGAAAGATCAATTTTCAGAATAGCCCCTTTGATACTCTTGCTCTTCAGGCTATGCATGCCTTCCTGTGCCACCTCAATGGCCTCATGAATCTGTCGCCCTTCCAAAAACCCAAATTGCTCAGCTGATATATTCTCAGATAATATAGCTTTTAATCTGCGAGCAATCACCTTTGAGACGATTTTATAGATACAATTGCATAAAGAGATGGGCCTGAACTCATTGAGAGATGCTGGGTTGTCCGTCTTTGGAATGAGTGCAATGAAGGTAGAATTGAAGCTGGCAGGAATTCTTCCTGAAATCCGGGTATCTTCTACCACCTGTAATAGATCCAACCCCAGAACCTCATAGAAACCCAGAAAAAATTCTATCGTCCACCCATCCGGACCAGGACTCTTATCTTTTTGAAAACTGCCCAGTACTGCTTTTAGCTCTTCTTCGATCATAGCTCTCATCAAATTCCTATTGTCCTCCTCCTCGGCAAACCTCGGAAACATCTGAGCAACCCCGATAACTTCCGCAATGGAAGCCTGTGCTGGTGCTCGGAATAAAGATACAAAGTGATTCACCCCACATCTAGCTTTCCCTTCAAAATCAAAATGTTCTTGCCCTACCTCATCTTTCAAGCACCAGATAGTATTAGCAGCCTTTCTTCCCCTGGAATAAGCATGAAAAATTTTTGTATTCTCATCCCCAGACTCTAACCAGATCGCACGACTCTTGAGTCGCCAGGCTTCCTCCCTTTGCAGTAAAATAGTGTTCCTTCTGCCTTCCAACCTAACCAGAGCTTCTTTTGATTCCAAGGTCATGAGCCCCCCCCCAACTCCTTCATAGATCTGTAAGAGTTCAGCCTCTACCAGCTTCAGTTCAGCATCCTCCCTCAGTATTTTTGCTATAGCCCATTCTTTGACCTCCCCTTTAAGTCTTCGAATGTTCTCAGCAAATTGAAAGGCAACTGTTCGATCCAGAGACTCATCATAAGTCCTCCATAAAGCCAAAAAAGGATTTTTGAATGATTCATCAAGGAGCCAAGATCTGTTATACTTCAGTGGACTGGGCGGATTGATAGGCCCTTTTTTAATCTCAAAGAAAATAGGAAAATGATCTGAGTTTCCCCCACTTCCTATCCACTGTCTTACAAGAAAAAACCTGTCCACCAGTTGTTCTGCCACCAGAAACCTATCCAGCCTTTTCGCCACCCTAGCTTCTCCTCCCCTATTATTCCTCCAAGTAGGCTTCATCTTAATAGGCTCAACATCCAACAGGTTATTTTCAATCATCTTTTGTAGAAAATACCCTGCTTGGGGATCCTCTTGAGCATGGGGGCCCCAAATTTCTGTCTGACCCAGAGAAAAGTTTAAATCTCCCCCCACCACAACCGAATCTCCACCAATAAAAGGTTCTTGTAAAAGTGAGTCCCAGAAAGGAACTCGATTCAAATAAGGCCCGTAGACATTAATCATAGATAATTGAGTACCTAAGTCTATCGACAAGAGTTCAACTCCCAAAACAGAGTCTCTCCCCCAAGAGTTTATGAGCTTGGCCGCACTCAACTTCCATCCCACTGCCAACCCCCCCCCCCCCCCCCCCCCCCCCCCCCCCCCCC
>LPNX010851652.1:65527-80484 GCA_001517045.1 Pseudotsuga menziesii
CAAACCCCGGCAATTGAAAGACATAATCTTCATATCCTGACAGTCTTCCGGGCATTCACCGCTCTAAGTGCCCTCTCAATGGAGAGTTGTTTCCCCTCACGCATATCATTCTTGGCCCTCGACTGAGCCTTTGAGAGATGTGAAGTTCTGCCCCTTCCCTTCCGCACCAGTACCTGTTCTTTCCCCAAACCCCCCCTAGATTTCTTTGTGCAAGACCTAAGGAAGTATCCAGATTCTGAAGATTCCGGAGATGAAATGCCCACATCCTCAATCCCCTGCCCAGGATCTGGCTCAAGAATGATTGGGGGATTTGTAATCGACTGAGTAATTCCAGGGGAGGGTTCAGGTAAAGGACCAGTAGAGTCATCCCTCAAAATAGTTGAAACCCCATCCCGGACAACCCCCGAAGGCAATAAACCCTTTTCAGAGGGGCTCGATAAGGACAAGTTTTTTAACCCCTCCACCCAATCAAGCCCTACCAAAGTACACTGATGCAATAATAAATTTAAAGATGGAGAGAGGGAAAAAGTAGTATTACCCGGGATGGAAGACCCCAGAGTTTTATCAGCTTCCACAGGTACAGTGAGTGTGGCCATGACTGCTGAAGCAGGAAGAATATCTTCTCGACCCTCTGGTTCCCCCTCTGAAACTTGACTGGTCGGGTCAGAATCCTCTGAAATCCTTTTGCCACCTGAACCCTCTGTCACCGACAAAGGATCCGTGGACTCCAGGTCGATTTGGTCTCCTTCAGTAGCAGCCTTTTGAACTTTTCTCTTCCCACTGTTTAAAGTACGTAATGGAAGGCAACAATCCGAGACAGGATGTCCATATGCATGACATCTTCTACACCGAAAAGGTACGTTTTCATAGTCCAGAAGCTGAGTGATGCTGTCAGGCCCCCAAACCAAGTCGATAGTCTTAGGAAGACCCTCGCGAATGTTCAACTCCACCAAGATGCAGGCCACCTGTTTGTAATGGGTCTCCATGAAAGAAAGGTCCACCTCCAAATATTTTCCCAAGATATCACCGATCTGTCGAAAATGCAGAGGTTCCCAAAAATGAAGTGGCAGACCTGGGTGCCGGACCCAAATCGAGATCTTGTCTAATCTCTCCCGACTAGCATCAAAAAGGGGATGCCAAGGTTTTAAAAGGACAGGCGAGTGGTTCAAATGCCAATTTTGATTCAGGATTAGCCTCATGTTTGCCTCTGATTTCACCACCACCGCAAACCAGCCGCGAAGTAACATATCCACTTCCGGAGCATAACCCAGAAGCACTCTCCAATGTTCATCCACCCAATCCACCACAGTTTTGCGGGCAAAGTTCCTGCCCATAACCCTACCCACCAACGTCTTCTGTGACATCATTAAAACCCTATCCCATTCAATATCCACTCCAACTGCATAGCACCCAACAGGTCTTGATTTTACCCAAACCCTCTTGCGCCTCTTTGAAGTTCCCCTGATGTTCTCCTCTTCCCTTGTCACCTCCCCAACAGTACCCTTCGTCTGCCCATCAGCAGAGATTGGACTCGCACATCCCCTGTGCTCCGATGATACCAATGGCACCCTCCTCTCCACCTCAGCTCCTCCTCCCCCCACTCCACAAACTTGCTCCACCTGCCAAGCCACCCCAACCGCTGCAACACAATCAAAACCCTGCACTACTTCAAAACCTTCCTCCACACCTGACACCGGAAACCCTAAATTCTAGGAAAAGAAATCCCCTGCTTCATTCCAGCTATAACTACCCAACAGGTCCACCTGACGCCCATGACAGTCCTCAATAAACCCTGGAAAATGACATTGTGGTGAAAAAGAGAGAAAATCGGATGGTGAAAAGTCCAAAACCGGTCCCTCCTGACCTCCACCGGTCTTTCCAGTTCCTTCAGGTCCTAGCCTCGGGAAATCCTCTAGGCCCTCCATCAACCCTCCAGCTGGCACCCCCCACACATCCTGAGCCTCCAGGTGGTCACTAGAATAGTCAACCAACTCCAGATCTTCCATCGCAGCCACATAAACAACGCTTAACCAAACCCTGAACAAGAACCGTTCAATAGAAGCCACAGTAACCAAGCTAAACCAAACCCTGACAAAAAAACCGATCAAATGCTGCCCCAAGGCGCAATCATTAAACCCTACCAGCAGAACAATAAAAGACAATAAAAGAAACCACCGTGAAAAGTAATAAATCCTACATAAGAACCACGGCACGCATGATGATGACAACAGGGGGTGGTACTTTCAGAATGACCCATCCCCCTGTCATGGTTGTACGCCCTGATCGAGAAAACGCCTTCTCCAGAGCCTTCGAAAACCTCCAGCCGAACACAACCTCAATACTGGATGAGCGGAGAGCATTGTAATCATTCATTCATTATCAAATATACTTTTATATATTCTATCTCAAGTGCATAATTCTTCTATTAATACCAATGCTTTCACTACATGTCTTAGCCTGAAGGATCTACATATGGGGTATTCGCTTAGTCAAGAACTTGATTAATGACTTATCCCAGGTTTGATTCCCCTGGGCCGAACTTAAGGAAAAAACTTCTTCATCAATGTTGATAAATTCATTATAGAATGCATCAAGGGGCTTATTCTCAATGACATTGTGCTTGGGATCAATGTCCCTATGCCTTAGACTTGGTGTTAGCACTCAAAGTGGGAAAGGGCCATGGTTTCCTCTCTTTACACGTTGGACATGGGGTATACATGTCTTTGTTCCAAGCCATTCCTTGAAGATTGAGTAAATATGTTGTGGTTTGCTAAAATCAATGAATAAAACTTGGTTATTTAGGATTTATAATGTTTGGAAGCCTACCCTAGAATTCACAAAAAAGTTATTTCTATAGTGCTTAACTATGGTTGGTCTCCACGCTTGTAAGAGATTGGCATACTTGGGTATACAAAACCCATTTGTTCACAATGTGGACATGTTGAAGCCTTTAAGCCTTTATTATGGTTTTGTCCCCTTGCCAAGTTAGTGTGGGTCTAGGATGGGTCGTTATGTCAATAGTATCTCCCTTTTATCATTTGCTAGTCTTCCTTATTAGTGTCTACTTTCCTTGGGCTATAGTATTCCACTCTACGAAGTTGCTTACTAGGTTTAAGGTTTTGTTTTGACTTTGGAAGAACATAATGATGTTGCATTTAATTTAGTGGCCCCATTAACTAGCTTTTGTTGTTATGATGGCACCCTAATATGTGCTAGCTTCTCATTGCATATTGCAATGCATAATTGAAATGTTCGACTTGAGATGGAGCATATATACCAGTTGCCATGAGGGCCCATTCATTATACATATCCATAGAGAACAACCTAGCTTTGTGCCCAACCTTTTGTGGCCTTCTTTAACTAGTCCCCGTCCAGGAGAAAGCAAGCCTCACATTGGGTCCATAGACAGGCTATGTGCAAGAGATGTGAATGTGGTTGGAACTAGTCCCCAATGCCACAAAGAAATGATAAGTAGTTCTTGACCCTTGCCCTAGCCATCTTAGAAGGACTAAAGCCTCTAGAGCCTCTTGTGGATGAATATGAACTTATTCAACATGTTGACAATGATCTCCCAGTTTTGAATGGGGACCTAACTTAAATGGCCATGCCCAACCTCCTCTTATTGTTGGTATGATTGTGATTTTCTCTTGACATTATAACTGTGGGTGTTAAATTGGTTTATGCCAACCCACCTTTTTTTTGGGGTACTCAATGCTTGTGGGTATTGTAGATGTGTTTTGAGTTGTGAAATAAATCCTTGTGAATATTGTTTCTATTAATAATTGAAAAAAGATTTAATTAGAAAAAGTATAATTGTAATTGAATGTCTATTTCATTAAATTTGGATTAATACTTGGCTAAATCTAGACTAAAAATGTGAATTTTGACTGTAAAAGTGTCAATATCAGCCTTTCTAAAGTGCAAAATCGGGTTCTAAAAGCAATAATATTGGTTTTCAAAAGTGTGGTTTTGTATTATGAAAGTGTGAATTTTGAATGGTCTCTAACCCTAAAAGTGTGATTTTTGACTCCAAAAGTGTGAATTTTGATTCCAAAGGACGTCAATTTGAATTTTAGAGTTATAAATTACAATTCAAAGTGTGAGTTTTAATGCTTCATCACATACCTCTTTTGCATTTAAAAAAATATGCAAATAAACGGTTTCATAAGTCTCCATCATTTACACATTACACTGGACCATCTTAGTTTTTTTTACCATTATTATTATTGTATGTGCATGGATAATAATAGTATGGCACCCATTGTTAAAAATATCAAATTGTAAATAGCTAATAAAATAAAAATCAAGTGACAACTTTAATTGCAATCCAGAGTTGTACATTATTACTAAATTTGTAATTCCTTTTAGCAACTTGCTTGCGTTGATTACAAACACTATAAATTGTGATATTGTTGAAGAGTTATTCACAAAATCAATATCCCTAATGGAGACAAAAGAGAGCAATTGTAGTGAAATACAAGACAAACAAAATACTTATTGAAATCCATCATTTTAATTATTAGCCAAGATACAAGGTTTCCAAGGCAACAAGACTTTCTTAAACACAACTAGTCATATCGATATCTGACACTAAGTTAGATGTTAATGAAACCTCTAAACACTTATCATCATAAAATTCATTCAAATTTTTTATTTTCAATCTATGGATCATCCTTCACTCTAAAGAAGGCTAATGCATTTAAAGATGTATTTTACACCCATCCACATGACAATATGTAACTAATCATGTCAATAACTAACACTGCTTAGATGTTAACCAATTATCAATTTAACCAAACATCTGAACACTTTCCATTATAAAAGTCATTTGGATTTGTTGTTTTCAATGTAAGTAGCATCCTTCACTGTAAATAATGATATATAAACACTTCCCATCATAAAATTCCTTTGGATTTGTTGTTTCCAATGTACGTATCATCCTTCACTCTAAAGAAGGAAGACATTTTATTTAATGATGAATTTTATATTTAAGGATGACATCTATACTGAAAAAACAAATCAAAATGAACTTCAATATGAGACCTTCTTATTCTATGAAATAATGAATTTTATATTTAAGGATGAGTTGTATACTAAAACAATAAATCTAATAAAATTCCTTTGGATTTGTTGTTTTCAATGTATGCGTAATCTTTTACTGTAAAGAAGGATGATATATTTAAAGATGAGTTTTATACTTAAAGATGGCAACTATACTGAAACAACAATTCAAAATGAACTGTAATAAGAGAACTTATTATTTTATGTTTTTTTTTCGCACGGAAAAGAAAAACATGGCTATAAAAATTACCATCTTGATTTTAATTCATATAATAAATGAAAACCATAACACATTTTCTCGTAGAGAGTAGCCGAGTGCTATAAAATCACCATCTTGAACTTTCCAATATTGTCCAATGAAAAATCAGGGAGTTAAATCATTCAAGATGGTGATCAACTAGTCTCAAATTTTGTGGTATGAACAAATAGAATCTCCTTGGCTGAGATTGAGAATCCTTCAAATTATAAGAGATGGAAATTGCATTGCATAGTTTTTGTTCTTGATGTTTTGAGCCTCCCAACAAGGTTCATCCTCAGGAGAAAAGTGTCTTGAGCTTCCAGGTTTAGAGAATAACATAGAATTAATAGAATTTTATAATATCTAAATCATTGTGTTACAACCAACCAAGCATTTTAAATGTAATCTACGCAAGTTGACTGATTAGATGTTGTCTTATCTCAAAATTGATATATTTTTTTAAAATTATAATTTAAAATTTAAAATAAATGTTTTTATTATTTAATTGAAATAAAATGATATTATTGATACTCCAAATTCTTAGAAATATTATTATTAGGATATAATAACAATATTATAACAAACCTACCTTTATTACTAAAGGATAAATGTTTTAAATTTTAATTAATATATCAATCCTATCTATTCATTAACCTCAACTTTTTAAATCCTAATTATTTAATTTACTAATTCTAACCCTACTTTATTGCAAAAGGATAAATGTTTTAAATTTTAATTAATATACCAGCCTTATCTATTCATTAACCCCAACTTTTTTTAATCCTAATTATTTAATTTACTAATTCTAATGATTAATTTTAATTACCAACCCTAGGTACTATTCTAACTTTTAAAAACTATTTAATTTATTTATTCTTCTTTTAACCCTACCTTTATTACTAAAGGATAAATGTTTTAAATTTTAATTAATATACCAACCTTATCTATTCATTAACCCCAACTTTTTTAATCCTAATTAGTTATCTATTCATTAATCCCAACTTTTTAAATCTTAATTATTTAATTTACTAATTCTAATGATTAATTTTAATTACCAACCCTAGGTTACTAATCCTAACTTTTTAAAACTATTTAATTTATTTATTCTTCTTTTAAGTGAATGATAGGGTATCAAGCTACTAACCCTAGCTTACTAATCCTAACTTTTTTAAACTATTTTTTTTCTTTATTCTTCTTTGAGGTAAATGATAGGGTGTGGGCATTCAGGTAGGCCATCTTCCGCTTTGTCCAAGCGGGATCAGAGGTATCCGCCCTATTAGGCAGAATGCCTTCCGCCATGGGTTATCAGCCAACTCTTGCCACGGAAATGGGTTCTTTGCAAGAGAGAATTACTTACACAAAAAGGGGATCCATAACCTCGATTCAAGCAGTTTATGTACCTGCTGATGACTTGACCGACCCTGCTCTAAGTGTATTTTGTATAACAGCCTTTCCTACCTTGTAGATAAGTCTTTTGTCATTTTGACCGGATCCATCCATAGATTGAAAAATCGAAATGTGCTTCTGAAGAGCTAATCGAATTGTATTAGTGTCTATAACTAATTTATTTCGAGTAATACTAATTAATAAGGCTTCATTGACTAGCGCTGCTAGATCTCGTGCATCATAACCTATGGTTCTAGATGCAAATTCATTGGAACATGACAACTCTTTTTCTGAGTAGAACCCTTTGCTACGTAAAATAATAGGAAATTCCCTTTGTCGTTGTGGGATAACAAGCATTCGAATATTGATCGATCTATCTAATCGATTTGGAGCTATTAGAGCTGGATCCACTTTTTGGGGGATATGAGTCGGAGCAATAACAAGAATATTTCTAAGAGAATCTTTATCTCTAGAGAGATGGTGCACTAATAAACCAATGAAAGAGTCAGTTAAATCAAAACCAATTATAGAAGAGTAAGGTCGTTTACATTCAGTTCATGAATGTTTGGAATCCATATTATGCAAGGAGACATTCTTTTTGCCAATTCAAAGGTAAGATGGAATTGTTGCATTTTTTCTGTCACCAAATTTTCAAAATCAATATTAATACTTCTAGTATCAGGGTAATTTAAATATGGACCATACACGAGCTTGTCCAGAGATATTTTGATTAAAGGAACATAAGAATCTGCTGCTATACATTTGACCAAATATGATCGACCAGTTTTCATAGGACCTATCAGTAAAATCCCTTTAGAAAGTAATGATCCTGGGTGGAGTGATAAATAGTTTCCATGAAATGTGGGATTGGTTTGACACAATATTTGTGAAGAGGTAATCTTCTGACAAAAAGCAAGGAATACCCATCTTTCTGTTAAACAAAATTGATCAAACTCATAATTCATTAGATCTTTTTGATAAGTGTAGGCCAAATATTGTAAGTGAATAAGTCCCGGCTGTCCAGTGATTTGAGAACCCAATTCATTCTTGAGGAAATTATGACTGCAAGTCAAATTAAATCCAAATTTAGAAATATTTTTTCCTCTCATTAGAAACTGAACTAGTAATTCTATCTCTTTTTCGGATATATCCATGCTAGAACACAATCTGTTTGACTCTTTTATTATAGTTATGGGCGAATTAAGCTTTCAGGTAGGCCATTTAGGTGTGGGCATTCAGGTAGGCCATCAACTCTATTGAAATTTGAACGGAACCTTTTCTATCCTAATAACTTTGCGAATTTCTCTTCTAAAACAATATTAAAAGCAAATATAGTGATAATGTAATTACAAATAACTATAATTATTAGTAAGATTTTTAACTCTAAATATAATAATTCTGAATTTCAATTTTAAATATAATAATTCATATTTCTAGTAAGTTAAATTACTTAATATTAATTAATGTTTGGGCTAATATAAAGTTAGAAATTATATTATTGCGCCGAGAGGAGCTCTGCAACCCATTATGGGGGAGATCCTCTCTACAACCCATTATGGGGGAGATCTTGTTACAAAGGTCCTCATGTAACACTCCTGTTGTGAATGTCTCATGTAACACTCCTGTTGTGAATGTGGGCTATAAAGAATATTGCCAATTATGATGAAGATGCTGTAACATTCCTCATGTAACACTCCTCTTGTAAATGTCGGCTATAAATAATATTGCCAATTATGATGAAGATGTAACATTTGTTGAGTATGAGGGAGATGTTGTAACGTTATTTTTTACTTGCCGATTATGATGTAGATGTTGTAACGTTACTTTTTACTTCTAAAAGTTAAAAAATAATAAATATATCAATCTGTATTTTGAAAAACAAAAACACTTTAGAAATCAATGACTATATAAACACCAAGTGGTAATAAAAAGACTACATAAAAATTTATAAGACATTTCATAATAAAAGAAGGGAAATTCTAACATGGAACAGGTAATCTTTTCAATCAGCGACAAAGAAAAGATTAATCTGGTGAGCCCAATTGTCAGTTTGCAAACATTTGACCTGTTTTCACTGCCTTCATAATTATCTAAGTCTTCACAACCATTGCATTTTGTATTAAGTTTAAACTTCACATTTCATAACTTAAATTAAAGTTCATTTGAAATCATATGTTAAATTAAAGTTTGTTTGAGCATATGAACAGTCGCTCTGTAACATCTCTTTAGGTCGTTCTGTCAAAATCAAAGTTCAGTGAAAAGCTTAGAAGCTGTGAATTTTCTTTTCTTTTCTTTATAATCCCAATATCTGCCCCACCGATTAAATATCTCCCCACCTGAAAGAACATATCAACCGATATTTTCTGTGCAAAACAGATAACTTCTGAAAATATTTCAATACCAAAGTGCAGAGAATCATCCCATTAGTTTGCGACAGAAGATCCCTACAAACATATTGTGATTCACTAGAACTTAACTAACAATAACAACAATAATACAAGGGCTTTGGTGAAACATAATAGAAACAAACGTAGCAGCAGTAAACAAATTATCCAAAATTGAATTTTCACTGCCTTTAGAATTCTGTAAGTCTTTGTAGCCATTGCATTTTGCATTAGGTTTAAACTTCACATTTCCTATGTTAAATTAAAGTTCGTTTGAAATTAAAATGAAGAGACCCAAAATGCCAGCTCAACATCGCTCATCACTTGAACCTGGTCAACAATATGACTCAAAAATATCCATTTGAAACATTTAACATCATTATTAAAATGCCTAATATAAATTTTGAATATTTAAAGAAACATAAGAAAAATGGTAGCTCAATCATGGTCATTGGGAAATCGTCTGGCCCTCGTTATTATATTTGTATTGATTTTGTCATCGGAATAAAATCAGACCTTTTTCAACAACCTACAAATAAACTCCTCCCCCTTGGCCCACAAAAGCAATGTACAGGTAAAACCTGAAACAACGATTTTCATTTTAGCATCAAATAATTTTGGGCCTTCTCTGAAGTTGTACTATTGAATTTGTTAAAACATATATAAAACCTATAATTTTTTTTCTACAAAACCTAGATTTAAAATAACAACCACCTATACTAATATAATAATTAATACAATCGTATATTAATATGTATTTTATAATAAACGTTTATAAAGAGACAAACATCTCCATCAATCCATATTGTAGAGCATTTCACAAGTTTTAATGCATGCTAAAATTAGTTTCATAATAAACTCCTTCCCCACCACCCACAAAAGCAATGTACAGGTAAAACCTGAAACAACGGTTTTCATTTGAGCATCAAATAATTTTTGGTCTTCTCTGAAGTTGTAATATTAAATTTTTTAAAATATATATTAAAACTATAAATTATTTTTTTAAAACTAAATTTTAAATTACAACCACCTATACAAATATAATAATTAATAGATTTGAAATTACAACTTATATTAATATGTATTTTATGATAAATTAAAAAAAAAAAAAATCTCCATTCATTAATCCATATTGTAGAGCATTTCCCAAAGTTTAATACATATTAAAACTAGTTTTATAAAAATGCATATTCATAGTAATAATGTAAAATGCAAATCCATAATAATATGTAATAATGTATATGTATAGTAAAACAATGCAATAGTTTAATTATTTCATTCATTTCTGTGATTGCATTATAACTTTTTTTTTCATTTGAATTTTTTTAATGGTGGCGAGGGTTAATAATTAGGAGGACCAATCTTAATTTGATTCAAACTTAATTAAAACACAATTGCATACATATAATGCAGTGTTTGTAGCTTGATTTAGTATGTCTCTTTGTATTGATTTCAATAATTGTAACATGATTAATTTTTATTTGGAATAGATTTTAGTGTTTGTAGCTTGAGTTATTATTTCTCTTTGCATTGATTTTAGTGATTTGGATGTAGATGCATAAAATTAATTAAGTTTTTTTTGCATAGATTTCAGTGATAGTAACATGATTAAGTTGTTTTTGCATATATGAGACAATATGAAACCCTTCATAAATTTTAGCATTTTTGCATGGAGAGAAGCAAGGTGCTCTCCAACCTTGTATGAGGGAGATCATGTCATGTTAGTATAAATTACATATGAACTTAAATAAAATTAAAAAAATAAACTAGCGTAGGTCCATAATTAGATCTCTCTCGGTGATTAATAAATCCAGGTTTAAATTGGATCTATGCTAATTTACTAGATTTGTTCTTTACAAAATGATCAATTTTATTTTTTTAAAATGATAAACTCTTTTTTAAAAGATATTCAACCTTCTTCTAAGATTCTAGCCTTTTTATTTTTAATTACTTTTAAAATAATTTAAATTGACTAACTTTCTTTATAATTCACCATAATAATAATAAAACATTTTTTTATAATAAAATTTAGATATATTTTGGTGTGCCTTTAGAGTAGGATTTTGATATATTTGATTATGGCTTATTGATTAGAATAAAGGAGTTTCATTCAAATAACATCGCTGAGATCAATGTGTGTTTAACCTAACACTACACCAACACGTTTGCTAAAACAAAAAAATAATATAGAGAAAAACATGTCTCCTAATTTATCAAATAATAAAAACCCAATAATAAAACTAAATGAAAAGTAATTAAAAGATCCATGTTAAATCCGGATTCACCAAATACCAAAGGGATCAAAATGTTTGAGGTGTAATTTTTTATGAACATTTAAAAATTTAAGATAAGAAAACTTACACCAACAAAAATTGGATCCCTCTCGATGCTTTCTAGATCTAGGTTTAAATGTATATTTTAATTTAAAATTAAATTAAAACATAATTATAATTATAATTTTATTTTAAATTTAAATTTAAAATTAATACTTATATTAAATTTCCTTCTTTTTGTCCTAAATTTAAAATATTCAATATTATAGTTAGTTAAATCTCTGATAAATTTAATTTAAATATAAATTTAAAAATATGAATCTAATATATATTTAAATATAAACTATTATAACTTAGTAACAACAAATTTAGGATGTATCCTATTGGTAACACATCGTGGTGGTCTACCCTTCCCTCATTTTTGCCAAATGCAATATTATTTAAGTTTATATATAAGTTCTTTACTATTAATAATAAGAACTACTAGTGGTATAGTGGTAAGGGTGTTGGGATAATGGGGGTGAGGTTCAAGGTTCAATCATCCCAAATCACCTAATTCTCTTGAAAATATATTGAATTTTAAACTTGCATAGATTACAGTGTATGTTTTTTTTATAATTTCATAGATTTAAGTGTATAGTGTTTAATCATTGCATAAATTTCAGTGTAGCTATTATTCCTTGGATGCATTGATTTCAGTGTAGATTTCATTGATACCCAAATTTCAGTGTATATGTTAATGATTGACATTTTTTTATATAGTGTCTGACCTAGAAATGAAAGATGTGCATGCAAAAGATGCTATAAGAGAAACATGAGATGGACAAAAAGTATAGAACACCGAACATCAAAAAAAATATCAAGGAAGAAAATCTAACGAAATGACATCAAAAGAACAAGAAGAAGACTTGAAATGAAAAGTAGAACAACAAAAGAATATTGACAAAAAAAGTTGGACGAAATGACTGCAGAAGAAGGAGAAGAACGGAAAAAACAAAAGGTAGATCGAAAAAAAGAATATTGAAAAAGAAAGTTGGACGAATTGACAATACAAGAATGAGAAGAACAAAGAAAATGAAACACTGATCGACAAAGAGCATATCGAGAGAGAAAGTTGAAGCAATTAGAAGAAGCAAGAAATCAATTTGCAGAACAACAAATAAATCAAAATGTCGAAGGACAAAGACAAAATTCAACCAATATAGTGCCAATATACCAGTGGAACCAACTATGGAATGTGCTCAACGTGTAACGGTTAGAGAGCAACGTGTTGATGACATGGTCCAATTTCAAGCAGTTTCAATTACTAATATAATCCAAGACCAGGAGATTGAAATTGACGATAATATATCATTACCATGTGAAGAAATGAAATCAAAACAACAAGGAGAAGACTTGAAACGAAAAGTAGAAAAATCAAAACAATATCCAAAGAAAAAGATTTGACAGGTCTACGATTTCAACCTCCATTCTCATATGATCGATATGAGAAGATGTCAAAACTACCAGGTGTGAAGATAAGAAAAGACGAAGAAGATAGATTGAGAATGATTACGATGTGAACCATATTTTCATTTATTTAATCCTTACATAATTATTGTTTCTATTTACCAGTTTAACAATTTATTCAATCCTTAATACTTATTACTTACATTGAGATAATCCTCACAATTCTATATGTGTTTTCAACTTAACCCGTTCCTTATAATGTTGATCAAACTCTAGTTTTGTGTCACCACCCACAACTGAAACCAGCCTAGATCAAAAGCCTAGGCTCTATCAAGTGCCGAGAGGGATCAAATCTCTCGAGGTGCAAACCTCTTCTCAGGTATTACACTCAAGGAGGTTTGCACCTCAGGGAATTTGATCCCTCTGAGCGCTTGATAGAGCCTAGGATTTAGATCTTATTATTGAATAAGTTGGGGTTAGCATGCAAACTTGTTAAAATTTAATAGTTATATGTGATTCAGGTTAATTAAAGTTATGACATGAAGTTAAGATGAGTATATTTATTAATAATTTAGGGTTAGTATGTAAAAAAGTTAAGTTTAATAAGTTAGGGTTAGTATTTTACTTAAAAAAGTTAGGATTAATATAAAGTTAGGGTTAATATATGAATTAATTGATATAGTTAGTAATAACTAAAATCAAATAAAAATTTATAATACGAATATTATCAATAATATAATAAATTCAAGTATCTAGTAAGTTAAAAAAGAGGAAATTAGGGTTAATTTCTAGGATTCAAGTATCTAGTAAGTTAGAAAAGGAATTTAGGGTTAATTTTTAGGGTTGGTATAAAGTTAAGGGTATTATATTTTTTGGATTAAGATAGGGTTAGTAATTAAAAATGTTAGGGTTAGTATATTATTAAAAGAGTTAAGGTTAGCAAGTTAAGTGTTAGTTTGTGGTTAGGGTTAATTATAGTTAGGATTTAGTATAAATATAGATGGTGAGTGCAAGCTAATGGGGTCACTTTTGGTGTGTTAGATGCAATAGAAAAATGAAAAATCAAGCATCCCTCAACTTACTTGGATTTCTTGTGATAATTGCACAAAATATCCTGCATTGAGTAAAATAGATGAAATGTAGGAAATTGAATCTCATTTTTGAATATATAAATTTTATGTATTGATTTTTTTTACAACTATTTCAAGTTTAATATTTTCTAATAGTCACATTTTTTTTTTGGGAAAATGATAAGGTATATGTCTTTGTGGGTGCATCCTTTGAGTGCCTAAATAATGGTTTTGGGTTATAAAAATTGGTAGACATGTAGAGAAGAAGTAGCACTAGTGCATCACCACTTTTCCATATATATATATATATATATATATATATATATATATATATATATTTGTAAGTAAAAGTATTCACATTATATTAAAAACATTGAAAGTCCTTACAAAACAACATTACAAATCCTTTCATCATCTCATGGCAGAAAATAACACCATCCCTTCCTCCAGAATTCACGACCCCAAGATCTCTTACCCCATTTCCACAAAAACCCAAAATGAATATACAGACTTGATCGCCATCAACCCCATGCCTGTAGAAGCAAGCATTCACCCTCCAAACCTTCCAAAGACAAAACATGAACGAATTGGCACCCTGCAACATTATAGGAGGAAAAAAAACCAGGCCCATAATCCTTTATAACTAGACCTTAAGGAGGTTAGAAACAAAGAAAATCAGAAAAAGACTAATAACACGACCCAACTCAAACTAGCCATTATATGACTTGCAGTAAAATATAAGCAAGGTCCTGCCCACCACCCTGACTGGTGCCAGTAAAATTTGGTTTCGGCTCTCCAAGGGGAGGAGAAGGTGGGAATTGAAATCCTAGGTGCGAGATGAGGAAATCCACTTTCTCTTCCACATGATGGACATCTGCTGAGATGGAGAACCTCCATTGATCCTGAGCGTTATCCCCCGTATCAACATTTTCCCTATCCCACGCCGCTTGATCAACTAAATTCTTCATCAGCCAATACACCGCCACCATCTTCTCATACTGGCTCACATGTCCAACTGTGTGTCTAGGGTCGACGATCCATTCCTCAGCCTTCTTACACTCCTCACACAACTTTTGGCGATCTTATATATATATAT
>LPNX010851652.1:80570-104287 GCA_001517045.1 Pseudotsuga menziesii
TAATGCAATGATTCTGAAATGGAATTTTTATAGCATGTAGAGGTCACTGTCTAGTTGTGAAAATACAATCTTTTTTTTTAAATGCTTGTGAAATGAAAAAGTTATGGATGAAACACTAACATTGTGTTTTTTGAGTTAAGGAGTCGTGATACAAGAAAATTAGGAAAATAATAGAAAAATTAATATTTAAAGAAAAATAAATATTTGGAATCTATAGAAAAAATGCTATCTATGTCTAAATATCATAAAAAATGATTATGTCTATCATACTATAAAGAGTAGTGAAAAACATGTATATTGAGAAAATGGCCAATTAGCTATGGTTTACCATATTCCATAGCACATTGTTGGTAAATCTAAACCATACTCTGACTATAGTTGAGATGCAGGCACGTGATAATCCATGTTTTAGGCACTAAGGAATGCTCACACATTAGCTCTAAATTTAATTTTTATTTCCGCCTTTGGTGTCAACAGAAACGCTCAAGCGTTTTTGTTTAAATTAAAATTTTTATTCCCACCTTTGGTGTCAATAGAAATGCTCAAGCATTTTTGTTCTACGGAACGCTCGAGTGTTTTGTAGTTACATAACACTTTAGTGTTTATTAGTTACAAAACGCTCTAGCGTTTCTTGTTTACAGAATTCTCTAGCATTATAGAGCACATAAATTATGTGCTAAGTAATGGATGGAGATGAGAGTTTGAGAGAGAGAGAGAGAGAGGGGATACTAGAGGGGGGTGGGGGGACTATATGATAAGTAATGGATGGAGGTAAGGGGGGTGAGAGAGAGAGAGGATATTGGAGGGGGGGTGAGAAAGNGAGTGGGAGAGAGGAACGAGGAGGGAGGAAATTAAAGGCCTAATCCCATAAGCCTTAAGGCCCAAACCCTCTAAATATATAAACCTGTAAGTTATTAGCTCTTAAGAACCTAAGCCCTTAACACATAATCCCTTACCACATTAACCCATTAACACTTACCCTAACCTTTTATACCTTACCCCAATAATAGTCGATCACTAAAATCCCTTAACCTATAAAGGCCCTAATCCTTAAAGCCTTACTCCCTTAATTAACCCCTTATATCCTATCCCCTTAGTATTTAACACTTGACTCCTTAAGCCCTTAACCCCTTATGAGACCTTAACACTATAAAACCTAAGCCCTTAATGCCTAGGCTCTTAAAACCTATCCCCCTAACCCTAGAGCCCTGAATCCTTTTACACCTAAAGCCCCTATCCCCTAAACCTCTTTAAGTCATTTAATTGTTTACCTCTAATCCTTTAATAATTAGCCTCTAAGCTCTAGTTTACCCCCTAGAGATAAAATAATTGTTTACTTGTAATATCTTTTTGGATGTGTGACCTCCTTTGTACAAATGTTCTTTTGAAGGAACAAAGTTCCTCAATAATCGAATAACCAAAACAAGTAACGTAGAAAAGCCATAAATGGCTATGTAGAAAGTAAAAATGTAATGTATGATAGATAAGTAAGATGTTTTACAAGAATTAGTGTTGGGTATTTTATACCCTAAGTGGTAAGGGGGGTGACTTTTCAAGTCACCTCTTAAGTAATTAATTAATTAGCATAATTAACCTACTTAGTATTAAATGTTAATATTTATATCATTTATATTTGTTACATTGCCTTCCCCTTAAGGGAAGCTTTGTCCTCAAATCTTGTATCGACAACAATGTCTGAATTCCCTTGAACTGTCATCTCGGGATCCTTTCCTTTTTGTAATTGCGACATTTGATGAAATGAGACGATACACTTTACAGATTCCCAAGGAGAATTTTCGCATCGTATCCACTGTGGTCCATCCAAAATCTATTTTTATTGGAGCTCTAATATCATTTTGTGGAACAGGTCGTTTCAATTGTTGCTTATAATGTTGATCTTTTCTTCTGTCAACATAATTCTTCTGTGAGTGCTTGTTTTGACCCTGTCGTTGGTCAAAATGACGATTATAATTAGGATGTCTATAAGGTGTATGTGTTGTTTGTTTTTCTTTCTTTTGAACTGCGATGAGGACTGCCTTCACTTCCTTGATTTTATTTTTGGATGCATCTTCCCATATTTTCACTTCTTGGTTCTCCAGTAGATTGTTATGCTTCTGAATATTTCTGAATATTTCATCTTGCAACTTTTTATCAATTTCTAACTTCTTGATTTGATTCTCTAGTTCCTAATTACGATTCTTTGGACAATAGTTTTCTTCCAGTTTTTCGAGTGTTCTTCCTTTGAGGTCTTCGCCGGAGTGTTCCCTCTTACTACTGTGTTTCATTTTTTTAATCTTTGTAATCAATGTTTTGTTATGATTTCGTAATAAAAAATCTCCTCGGTATTGCTTGATAACACATTGTTGACTTTTGTTAGTTCCAACTTATGTGTCTTCTTACTATTGTCATATTGCTGTTGGAGTTTTTCTTTTTGCTGTTGACGATGACATAAATCTGTTTCCTGATTTTGTAACTTTTCATGTAGTTGCGCCAATTCGTCTTCCTTGTCCATGATGACTTTGTTAAGACAACTAATTTCTTCTTTTAAGTCGATATTGTTTCCATACGGACATTCTTCGACTTTGTTTAGTTTTTGTATCTGATCTTCAAGTTGTTGAATGATACCTTCTAGATGTGATATTTTCTCGTCCTTATCTAATAAATGTTTTGTGAGTTTTTATCTACTATCTTCCAATGACTAAATTCGTAATTTTGAGGTAGTAATCTATTCTTTTTGAAAATCATTACTTCATTTTTTATTGTCAAAATGGAGTTGTAGAACACTATTAGCTAGTTCACACATTTTTAGTTGGAATGAAACTATTTGTAACTGTGATTGCAATTGTGAGTGACATGGATCATCTTCCATAGTAAAATATTTGCTACATATCGGACATGAGCGATTGCAATTTTTAAAAGATGTCGAATATTGAAATTTGATTTCACAATAAGGATACTTAGTCCAAAATATGGATTTATATATGGAATCCATAATTTTTTTAATATCTTCCAAGACTTGATTTCTGCTCTTTTAATATCTTCTTTGTTTGTTTTTCCTTTTTGTATAAAGTAATAATTGTAAATAACACAATTATTAAATAACAATTATTAAGCATTATTATTATTATTATTATTATTATTAAAAATTCAATAATAATAACAAATATAATATATTACCAATTATTATTTTAAAATTAATAATATAGTATATATATTTTTTGTGAATTGGGTTGAAAGGTTTTTTATTGAAAAAATATATAACAATAATAAATTTTATTATTACTAACAATGTTATTGATATATATTTTTTATGAATGGCATGGGAATTAGGGTTTAAACCCTAGAATTAAGAAACCACTTACTAAAACAAAACCGTGGGTGGAGAAACCACTTGTGGTTTTACTTTTTTATTTTTACTTTTATTTTTACCTTCTTTTTTTATGGCATCATCTTCCTTCTTTTTCTCTTTTTTTTTTACTTCTTCCTTTTTTATTTTTTATTTTGACTTTCTTTTCTTCTTTCACTTGATCAAAGACCATAATTTTAGGGACTCCCTAGGATTATGATTAAAAATCACGATATGGCCAAAGGCCCGAATCACAAACTAGCCCTGATACTACTACAGGAACAAAGTTCCTCAATAATTGAATAACCAGAACAAGTAACATAGAAAAGACATAAATGGCTTATTAGAAAGTAAAAATGTAATGTATGATGGATAAGTAAGATGTTTTACAAGAATTAGTGTCAAGTATTTTATACCCTAAGTGGTAAGAGGGGCACCTTTTCAAGTCACCTCTTGAGTAATTAATTAATTACCCTAATTAACCTACTTAGTATTAAATGTTAATATTTATATAATTTATATTTGTTACAGCTTTGCATTTGCTTGTGCACTCTATGCTTTCATGTGTGATCTTTTTTTTCATGAGAGCTCTTTGTTTGCTTGAGAGTCTCTCCCTTGTGTTGATCCCTCCTCTCTCGGTTTGGGCACTCTCAGTTGGGTTTGTGCATTAGCCTATAATATCTAGTATACCCCTTATAATCCTTTAACCCTTTAACCCTTTCACCCTTAACGCCTAACCTCATACACCCTAAACCCCTAACCTTAAAGCACTAAATCCTTTAAACTCTAAATCCCCTAACCCCTAAACCCCTTAATTACTTTACCTCTAATCCCACAACCCCTAACCCATAAGACCCATTCCACCCCTAACCCCTAAAAAATCTAACCCATAATACTTAAAACCCAAATCCTTAAATCCCTTAACACCTCAACAATTAAACCTTTATCTGCTTAGGCCTTATCCCTTATCCTCTTAAACCCTTTCCCCCTAACCATTGAGCCCAAAATTACTTAACTCCTAAAGCCCCTAACCCATAAAACCGTATGCCCTAAACATAAATTAATATCTAATTATCCCTTGAACCCTAAATTCTAACCCCTTAACCCTTGTCTCCTTAACTTATTACCCTTAAAGATATTTATTCCTAACTCCTTAACCCCTTTACTAACCCCTACTCCCTAATACCTAATCACTTAACCCATTTAATCTAATCGATTAAACCATAAAGCACATAACCCCCTATCTTCTTAAATCTCTAACCCCTAAACCTTTAAACCTCTTAACCAATTTATGCCTCCACCTCTAAACTCTTAACTCCTAACCCATAAGTCATAATTAACCCCCTAACCCTAAAACCCCTAACACATAATCCCTAAATCCCCAAACCCATAAATCCCTAAATCACTAATCCCTTATTACCTAAGACATTAAGCCCTTAACTCCCAAGCCCTTAATCCTTTAACCCCTTGACACTTAAACCTTAACCTCCTCAACACTAACACCCTAACCCTAAAGCCCTAAATCCCTTAGCTCATAAATTTGATAATCCCCTAACCGTTATGTCCTTAACAACTAAGACCCTAACCCCTTAATCTCTTACATCCCCTTAACACTTAAACCCTTCACCCATAATTCTAAACCTATTAAACCCTAACCCCCTAACATTGGTGCCCTCAAATATCCCTTAACTCCTTAACCCCTTTACCTCTAAGCACTTAACACCTAAAAAATAAACCCTAATTTATCCAAAAAAACTTAAGCCCTTAATGTATAACATGTTAAACTATAACCCCTAAACCCTAAGTCCTAAATCCCTTAAGCACTAAATCCTCTAACCCCTAAACTCCTTGACCTTTTTACCTCGAATCATTCAATCACTAACATGATCTAACCCCCATTTTACCCCCTCACCCCTAAACCAATTAAGCCATACTACCTTAAAACTTAAACCCTAACCTCTAAAACATTAATACCCTAACACCCAATCCCTTAAATCCCTTAACAACTAAATCCTGTAACTCATTATTCCTTATCCTCTTAACTCTAGTAAATCACTGAGTCTCCCTTAACCCCTAAGTCCTAAACCCTTAACTTGTATCCCCTTAAGATCTAAACCCTAAATAATCTAACATTTTAATTAACCCCTAAACCCCTAGTAGCTAATCCATTAACCCTTAGCCTCTAATTCCTTAGATAGTAAACTCCATAACCTCTTATCTCATTATCCCTATAATCCTAGAACCGCTAAACACTTAAATCTTAGATTGTAAGAGCATTTTTATTAAAAAGAAATTCTCTAGCGTTATGTAGCTACATAATGCTCGAGTGTTATGTAGGTGCATAACACTCTAGAATTATGTAGTTACATAACACAAGAGTGTTTTTGTTTCCTATCCTGTGTTAACTGACATGACAGGCTCCGACTCACCCATGACCGGATGAAAGAAATACATGATTTTTTAAATTTGCTAAATGCTCAAGAGTTTCATGAATCTATAATTGCTTCTAAAAGGTCCCTCATGTTCGTGCGAGGAATTACAAGGAAGTTGAAGCTTAGATCAATAACCACGCATGGAATTACAAAAATGAAAAAACAAAGTGTAAGAGAAGACACAACTTTTAAGATTTAAACCTAACCAACATAAGAGTTCCTACAATGAAATAAAAAAGGAATTGGGTGTAACCAAAGGAAGTGGGAGTTATAGCTCAATGTTATAGGGTTTGTGCTCAACATGTATGCACAATAGTCAAATAATCAAATTTATATCAGTGTTACTTTGCGCTGAGGGAGAAATTTCTAATTATGGAATATTTAAATAAAATATTGTCTTCACAATAGAGTTGAATAGTCTATAAGAAGGTAGATACATAATTTTATAAGGATTGAGAGCCCATGGTAATGAAAGAGTCTAGGGTAGTCGAAGAGTAAAAAACTTTAAATTCCAATAGCCTTCGTATAGACATATAAATAAAACCTTGTATTCAAGTAAATGGTCTTATATTTGGCATCAAAATATTGTCTTCACAATTGAGTTGAATAGTCAACAAGAGGGTAGATACATAATTTTTAAAAGGATTGATATCCCATGGTAGTGGAAGAGTCTAGGGTAGTTGGAGAGTTAAAAATTTTGTAGGCCAATGATATAGGAGGATCTTTGATCCCTTTAAAATTATAAGTCTCAAATGCTAAAAAATATGGCTTCATTGCATAGGCCTTGGTGAGAGATTTTCAACGGTGCTTGAATCACCTTAAACATACATCATATGAGGAATATATTGCAGTCCGAAGTTTTGGAAAAATAGGAAAAAAAAGGCACAATATGGGCGCCATGTGGTAGGCCCACAAGATATTAAGTGGGCTATCTATACAGTTAACAGGGCAGCGATGATGTCAGCATAACATCAAGATAGTGACATGGCAGCACTAGAGGCTTCCATGTGTGACCCAAATTCGACCGGATTAGCACCAAGTTGGTCCAATCCAGGAGTGCCATGTGTCATCTTTATGGATGGCATTGCATTCATAAAGTGATGTGGCATGTATAGGGGGAATCCATATGGTCCATGCGACACCACTGAGAAGGTGCAACATGACAATTCGTATAGTGACTGGGAATCCTAGTCAATAAGTTGACATGGTGTATGACAGTGACTGTGCAGGTGGCATGGAAGGATTTGGGAGTGCCATGTGGCAGGTGCATATGATTGGAAGTGGGTTGTAAATAATGTTAAATGAGAGGCTTTCATGTGGAACAACTAGGTCATGCCATGATGCAATTTCCAGAAGACCATGTAGCCCGGGGTTGAAAATTTTGGGTGAATAAGGGCAAGGAGTTCCAGAATACCATCGGTTGAACGAATTCCAAACCAAAATTTCTCTCTCTTTCTCTCTCTACACACACACACACATGACTATACAATGTAATAAAGGGTGATGTTCATGGGGTTTGAACACCCAACCTCCTGCCACCTAACAAAACCACTCAATTAGTATGCAATCGATGCCCCTTTGGTATCCAAACAATAAATTTAATATCTATGTTGGAAGCCATGTCAGTGCGTGGGTCGAGCTATGGTTGAATGACCATGCAACTATATAAACTTGCACATAGAACTGGGCCAAGTTCAAGTTTTGACATGAAAATCGATGCACAATACAATACAGTTGGGCATGCATATCATTATGGCATGGACATACACACATGTAGAATTTACAACATGTCTTGTAGTTTTTGCCAAGACGGGGAGTCCTAGAGTCATAGACAAAGATAGCCATGTTTATCCTCAAAATAATTGAAATTTCAAGAGTCCAAATTTGGCCTCTATTTTTGAGTTTGAGCATCCAATCTGAAAGGCATTTGTAGAGCCTTGGTTGCGTAGCCAAGTATAACAGATTCTATGCTTAAAATCCTCATAATTTCCTGTATAATCTAGTGGCACGTTTTGTTTCTGATTTTGGGTTTTAGAACTTAAAGGTGATTTCATAAGTTGAGTTGTGATCATTTCTTTGTATTATGTTAGCATTTGAGTGTAATGAAGAGTGATATCATTGTTGGGAGTGGACCCGAAGACATAGCAAGTATGTCTAGTGAACTTTGTTATCAAATTTTTGTGTGATTTTGTTAATATTTGTTCTCTCCTGATCTCTAATTTATCTTCCACAATTCATTGGTGATAAATGGATTATGCAAGTTGATATTCATAAGCAAAGTCATTTTGTTAAGCGAAGCTAATATAATAAAATTTCAATATGTACCATCATTATAAAGATCCTAGAAATTGAAAAAGATTTGTTATCAATGAATGACTAATGGTTATTTAGTAACTTAATATTTTTAGATCAAGTGGTATCAGAGCAAGATTGATAAGTGGATGCTTACAAGAGCTAAACTAAAGCGACTCATGAAGGAAGGCTTGCAAGTTTCAATCCAGAAATTTAAAGTGGATTTCATAGTCATGAAATGGCATCCATGGGAAATGAGGGAGAGATACCTCTCTTGAGTCTAGAGGAAGTCATGGCTACACTCTGGGCAATGAAAAAAATAGTGGAATATTTATGGGTGAATCCATGAAGATGGGTACCACGTTTTTCCAAAAATGATGGTGAAAATTCATTTTTTAACTGATTTATTAAATTGAACCTCTCAGAACTCATGTTTTCCACGTGAATTCTGAGAAGCAACAAAAAAACAAATTGTAGGGAATTATGTTTTCTTTCCATCTATATTTTTTCAAAAATTTAATACATTTATGTGAAAATTGCATTTAAGGATAGACTTGTTCTTGTAAATTTTAGGAAAAGTTAACAAGTGACTTATATGCACATAAAATAATTTAGCGATAAATGCATAGTCACTTATGAAAATTGTTTTTTTTTATTATTTTTTGAAAGTGACTAGTGACAATTTTTATTGGTTAAAATAGTAAAAATAAAAACAAAAAATACCCTTTTGAAGAGGACCCATTTCTCTCAAGCGTATGTATTTTTACAATTTTTTAGTTGTGCACTTTTTTTGTTATTGAGTTTTATTTGCACTGCTTTGAAAATATGGACACGGTTTTCAAGAGTAAGTTTGAAAAAAAAATATCATACAAACTCCACAACATGTAAATTATATTTCGACGGAAAGATGATTCATTGAAGAATTTACTGGTATGAAGTCCGCCACCTAAGGTACATCCTAAGACAAAGCTAAGGCCTAGTGAAGAGGGCATAAAAATTCAAATTACATTAAAAAGGGATAAATGACTATATTTTAAGCCCTCTATTGAGCTAATAGCTCGATTGAGGTCTTTAAAACCGTCGATTGGGGTTTTGGATGGATTTTCAAATACATCGATCGAGGGTTTAACTGTGGTTAGCACAAAACATCGATTGAGCTCTATAGCTCGATCAACTTATTTAATTTAAATAGCTCAAGCGACCTCTTGAAAGTTATGCAACATCAAATTTTATGAACACGATTGTAATGCACAAAAAGATTGTAATAATAGCCACGTCTTATTTGAAAGAAAATAATGTCCTATAGAGGACATGTTATGTGGTTTATGGATTTATTTAAATCTATATTAATCCTTAACGAGTTCATTAGTTCGAAACAAGGGCCTTATTTTATTCCCTTAACCATGATTAATTGCTTAAAACACCAATCCTCATGTAGAACAACACTTCATGATGGTATCCATATGTCACATGGAGGGAAACATGTGATGTGTGATATCAATAGTTTATGTTTATTTTCTCTTTTACCCTACCTTTTTTACATATCAAAATCCTAAAAATTAACTGTCAATCAATTAATAATACTATAATTATATATGCTAAGTACCAATACATATAGTTTTCATTCTTTAGTTTTTATTAATCACACTTTTCTCTATGTGATATTGAATAATTTAAGTAAGAACTTAGTGGATTTCATTAGATTGGAGGTTTTATATGGATTTACAAGGCATGAAAATTAAATGTTTCAATCATTTTGTATTTTTTATTATTTTTATATAATAGTTTAGAAAATTTAATTTATCTATTAGTTTATGAATTAATATTTTTAATTTGAATTTTATAGCACTGTAAAATGTTTATTACAAATTTTCTTTTGTTGAAAACAATATAGGCAATAAAGAAGGATATTTCATCTTTTGGAAGGCCAATTTATTCTCCCAACAAAATAAAAATAACTATTTTAACCATTATCCCATGAAAAAAATGCATTAATTATCTTTATAACCAGGTAGGAAGACCAATCTCTCAAATTAGATAGGTCAAACTTTGTTGAATGTTATGAGCAATGAGAATATAAAAAATCACACACTTCAAACTTGGATGTAAGTTTCTTAAATAGATTGAGTATATGATAATATGTTTTAGAGTCTAATATTTCTTTTAAGTGTTGTAGAATAATGTAATGTCCCGAATTTTTGGCCTGACACTTATGGGCATAAGTCCCATTGCATGTGATGTTGCTTTGATGCTTTCTTTGTATATTGGGCATAAGACCCCACTGCACATGAGAATGATGATTTGTTTGATATATTGGGCGCAAGCCAACTGCATATGTTTTATGTAAATGATTTCATGTGTTGGTCGTGGACCCTAAAGCACATAATTGATGAGTTGTTTGTGATGAGCGCAAGCTCTGAGGCACATGAGTGTTTGATGTTTGTGTTGAGCAAGAAGCTCTAGAGCACATGAGTATTTGATGTTTGTGTTGAGCGAGAAGCTCTGGAGAACATGAGTATTTGCTGTTTGTGTTGAGCAAGAAGTTGTGGAGCACATGAGTTATGAAACATTTGTGTTGAGCATGAATATCTGAAGCACATGAAAAGATAAGAATTGGAAGTGTTGGGCATAATCCCTAGAACATTCCAAGTTGATGTTGAGCATAAGCTCTGGAACATCATATCCTTGGCCATTGTATCCCTAGGTGTATCCTACAAATATTTTCTAGAATTAGTGTTGAGAGAGGAGCTATGGAATTGTACTAAGTTGTAACTCCCTGTTTCTTAGCATTGAGTATGGGATCTGAATAAATTCTAGGAGCTACTAAAAAATTAATATGTTGGGTGAAAATGAATCTGATAAAATATTGTTCTCATCTTACTTATTCTTATGTGATTAAATGAAATTTCAAATTTCTATGTCTCATCAAGCATTGGAGAACTACCATGTTATTCGAGGTAATCCAACATGCAAGGAGGTTTAGAGCTTCCTAACCTAGTTGACCTAACCCCTACTTGAAGGCCTTAATAAAGAAGTGACTATAAGATAAAAATAAAAGTATCATGTGATTTGGGATCATGCTATATGATACCTAAAGTAAAAATGTTAACAATGATATATATATAATGTGAATAAAAGAGTAAGCATATGTATTAATAATAGTAACTATAAATAATATTATTATTTATAAACTATGTATTATTATTTATTACTAATATTAATAAAATATTTAAATACCTAAAAGAGTCAAAGTAGGAACTAGTGAAAGAGTTCCTAAGTTAAAATAAATAAATATTAAATTCACCTAAATTAAGTAAAAATGGTTATTTCAAGAAAACAAATGATTCTTGATTTAACTATCCCTTTTCCTAAAGTTTTCCTATAAAGACCCAAGACAAAGAGAGGCTTGGGGATCTCATCATCATATTCCATATATTCTACCTGATTATTATTCTCAACAAAATCTCTTGGAGAGCATTTTTCCCAAGAGGAAAAGCAAACTGGTACATAACCTGTTATCCCAGATAGGGATGCCTTACCTTATGAGCTCTAAGCTACTTGCATGTTGGAACCAGCTTGGGGGGATCCAGATTGAAACCAGGAACGGTTCTGGGTCATGGTTGGGTGGAACATGGTAGTTCCCAAGTTATTCGGTTCACAGATCTAAGGTTAGAATTGTCTATGTTCTTGTTAATACCTTGTGCTTAAGTGTGCAGGGTTTCCAACCATTAAAATAGCTTCAAATTGCAAGTATGAGGTTTCCTTATCTTCATTATAGTTCATACATATTTCTTACTAAATGAAGGGATTATAATCTAGAATGAAAATCTGTATATTATATGCTTGCTGTAGCTAGGTTTATTTTGTTTACAGATCCTTAAAGAACAACTAGGTTTATTTGTTTTACTGAACTTGAAACTTGATTTTATGTTCATACAAACACTAGAAGTAGATATTATGCTACAGGAGTGTCTTGTCTTATTAAACCATGATTACCTAGTTATAAAAATATAGATTATATTCCTTAGTATTGTTTTTAGACTGTCACATATGTTTTTCTTAGATTTCAAAACCCTAGTCATTCTTTTTAAACATAGAATTATAAAATATGCATCTAAAACAACTAGATAAAAACCTTATTAAAATTATTTAAATAAACTAAACCACAGATCAAATCTCTCACATTCCTAAACAATTCTGAAACTCTAAAACTTAAACTATCAAGCGTTGGTAGATTTCATATTTCCAGCATATAAGATTATTCCATTTACTTAAAATTCATTCTTAAAATAGAATGATAAAAAATGCTTTGCAACCTTCAAACTAAACATTAAATCCATGTTTAAATTAAATATATCCTAAACACTGTTCACAGACATGAATATAATTAAATACCATTTCTATGTTAAAACATAAACAATTATAAGTCTTAATAAAACCCATACCAATTCCATTATAAAACCCTCTACACAAGAGCCAACCATCGGAACCTGTTAGGGTTTGGTTGGAGGAAAAAGTATAATGACAAATACATCCACTACTATAAAAAGAAACAAAGAACCAAATATATATATAATATAAACCAATTTATTAACCAACAGAGTCACACCCATGATCAAATCCTATGGAAAGGCAACTAAAAACTACCAACATAATTCATTTTAAAACCCATGATCGAATCCTGTAGGCATCGTTGCCAAAGTAAAAACATAAACGCTGCATTAAAAACCAGTCCAAGCATTAGGATAGCCCAGGATCGAATCATGTAGGCTTACAACATTACAAACAAAACTAAATCGATTACATGGCCAAGATTGAATCTTGTAGGTATCAATAATAAACACAAACGTATAAACACTGCAACATACACAGTAAGGGCTTCACATTATAGGCTGCCACAAAAGTTTCAACATAAGCCTACAGTTTAAACCAATCCAAGATACACTAGCATAACCTAATACACAAATATATATAAATCAATCATTATATTCACTGGCTGCGTATTCATATAAGGGCTGAACCAAAGCTTCCAAGATTGCGGTTGTAATACAAAACCCCAACCTTAAACATTATTTAAATATCTATCCAATCGCATCTTCAAAATAAACTTAAAAACAAAAATGTACATGCTGAGTATTCACCTTAAGGTTGAGCTAGACTCATGGCTGTAAGGTGAAATCCCATCCCATGATAAATATTAAATCTTACCCAACGAATATAATGCAAAGAAATGAGAATTAAACATAGTCATGATATCAACTGAGCTATTGCATTAAGCAATGGCACTGTGAAGGCAATCATACGCATCAATGGAGGTCAAAACGCAGAGTTTTCCATTAAAACCTTAAAACCCAACAACTGTACAAAACAATTCCTACGACGAAGTTTTATACATAGAGCCGAGTATTTTGCTGGACAGACAAAGTATTTCCCCAAAATCTTACATATGAATTTACATAGAAAAGACTAAATACAGACACATCTCTTGGATTCCCAATCTAACAAAAGACCCAAGCTATCAAACCCATAATGGAAACTACATAGCGTTAACCCTCTCAATGCAGAGTTCAATACTTTGTCAAATAGACACACAAAGGTAAGGGCCTTTGCATTTAGCAGGGCTTACCTCTTATATGATTGTGTAGACCACCTCAACTGTCCATTAAGCCATGATTTTGAGCCACCCCTGTCACTTGTAAACCAAACACGCAGAGCTATGAGAAGTATGCCAAACCTCAACATAAGCAAACAAACAAAACAATGTTACAAAACCACATTAAGAGCATCAATGTCAGCGAAAATGAATACTATTTCTCTATGTAGCATAACACCCGAGAGCCCAAAACCACACAGACAACTAGACAAAGAAACAAATGAATTACACAAGCGAATAGACCAGCGTATGAGGCTCGTTTCCCACACTTTCCCAACAACATTAGAAGCGCAACCCTATCCTCCACTACTCACGAAATCTAAACCAACAGTTCCATAGTCAAGCTCATTATGAATTCGCATAGTCCACCACCCTAGCATTAAACCCCTAACTAAACCCTCCATAGTTTTATGGCATATGAAATATGCCATAAATAGTCTATGCATATCCCATAGTTTTTCCAAGGGCTTCTTATAAAGTTTTCCATGGCATATGGATCATGCCTTCAACCCTAGGCTTATTACTTTAAATAGTTACATCATATAAACTGAATATCAAAGTGGATAAGTTTGCATAACCTTAAACATAATAATAATGATGACCATAAAGATTTAAACCATGTGACTTTCAACTATGCATAAACATGGAACGTAGGAACAACTAGGTCAGGAATTTAGTCCTCTTATCTCCAGTTATGAATATGATAATGTAGCATAGTTATCATGTTGTAGGATGTTATTATTTTCCATGGTTGTAGATAGAATTCATCAGCAAAGTAACTTGCACAAAAGTGGAAGTTTGCGTTAATTCATAATGAACTAAGTAAACCCCGTAAAAGTAGAAGGAACCTCTTTACCTATTTGAGTGGTCCCTCAAGGGATAAAACCCCACCACTCTACCCCTTGAAAGTTAAAGGAAAGTCAGATATTTTAATAGATAAAACCATAAACGAAAGACAATATCGATAAATAGGAAGTAAGACGTAACTGAACCGACATATGCAAATGTATGTTAATAGTAAATACCAACAGAGTAATCATATAAAAAAATCCAAGTAACATACCTATAGCACATGAACATATCATCATTGTATAGGAAAATACATAGAAAGGAAAAGGAAGCTTACAGCACTTAGACAATGACAGACACATTCCGCAAAAGATAAATAATGTCCATGAAAGGTAGCATTTAACTAGCCTACATTTTTTTTATTTATTTTTTATTTTCGAATTTTGGGGACATTACAAATAATTATTAGTTTTAATAAATGTCACTAGTATCCCATAGAGAAGAATTCATAAATCCAAAATTGATTGTTCCAAGTCAAGGTCCCTTATGTGGAGTTAAAAAAACAAGCTAGCTAGTAGCGATTGAAACACCTCATTGGAAATAAATAATATATTGAATGCTGGCTTAGGTCAAGCATTTGTACATGTGTACTAATAATATCCATTGTAAATAATCTCAATCAAATAGATGCCAAATCAAATAGTAATACATTTAACAATAAGTTCATTATTGAGTTAGATAATTGGTAGACATCATTGGACATTTACTTTGAAATTGAAGGAAACATAGAAGTACAAATAACAACATAGTGATAATGATGCAATGATTTGAAAATGTGCATGATTGATAAAAGTATTTATACATGGGTTCATGTTGATTAGTTGGGTTGAAAATATGGTTATTAGACATCTTTCCTCTAAGGGAATCTCCTCTCAAAAGGGGAAGAAGTATAATGCAACAACTTGATTAAGTTAAAACCAATTCATAATATATTTTGTTGTAATTAGTTATCAAGCATAAGATTTTTGATCGTGGTATCTTGGAAAACTCTTTGCAAGGATGAATATTCAAGGATGGTTTATAACAGTAATTATGTGAGTGATGTGAGGAACTGTTTCCCCTTCACAAGTGAATTTGACCACAAATTTCAACAACCTAAATGTCTGATTTTTGACATATTGATGTCGGCAATTTGACAATATGCTTTCTTTTAAAAATTATGTTGAATTTCACATGAATTACGACAATGAAATACACTCATCAGATTTTCGAAACCCCATTTTCAGATAACTGACGCCAAATGTCACCCCATATCGGTCGGAGAATCAACGTCATCTCCTTCTACTTTGTCGAATATGCAACAATGAACTCCACTACGAATCTGATGAATCTCCTTAATACCCATTGGATAGCCGAAAAACTAAATGCGTCGGTAGTGTAGCATAGTCATCGGATTTGATAGATATCCAATGACCTCTTTCACCACTTAAAGGTCGGACAATCGACGACGCATCCTTCATCTTTGTCAAATATGCAACGACTAACTCCACTACGGAATCCGATGAATCTCTTTAATACTTGTCAGATAACTAATGGACTGAAGATGTCGGTAGTGTAGCATATTCATCGGATTGGATAGATATCTAATGACAAATTCCATTCCGAAAATGTTGGAAAACCGACGACCCCGTATAAATTTATAAAAAACCCTTTGGAGCCTCTTTGGTTTGGAAAACCCTAAATAAGGTTTACCCCATGATTTGAAAGTGGGTATCCTAGCAAGTGGGAAACAAAGGAAACATTAGAATTGGGGAACAACACTAGATAAGAGTAAAGGGAAAATTTAGTCTCTCTAAAGCATTATTAGAAGTCTTAAATGAGAAGGGGATACTTCAAATAAGAGAGGTAGAGTTACAAAGGGACATATTTGATCGACTCCAAAGGTGGAAATCAATTGATTTCCTCAATATACCATTATAAGAGGAATGAAGCATGTATCTGAAGTTGCACTCACACATCATGATAATAATAAATAAAATGAGGATATGCTTAAGTGGTAAAAGAACAAGGGTATCATAGATTATACAATTAAATTGGGCTATTCTACAAAAAGTGAAGAAGAATGGGATATAATCAAAGTTTGGTGGTGGAGGGATGTGTGGAAACTTACTTGCTTATAAATATCCACAAGAGTGCTTTGGCTAGCCTTGGAAAATAAGCTACTAACTAAGGACAATTGTCAAAGAAAGAATTGGCTTGGTCCAAATAGATGCACTATTTGTAAAAAAAGTGAAGAACCAATAAATCGTTTGTTTGTATATTGTTCCTTTTCAGGTCTTGTTTAACAAGAGGTTACCAAAGCTTTTGGGCATTAAGGTGAGATGTGAAAATGGTAATTTAGAAGAAAGTATACTGGAATAGATTGCAAACAAAGTTGTGAATGTCCATAGGCCCTGACATTATGTGTTTATATATGTCTAGGAATCTTATGATATTTCAAGATCTGTATATGACAACTTTGGAAGTAGCACAAAAGATCAAAATCACTTATGAAGGAAATAAGAAGCCACTAAAGACCAAAAAACCAAAGATTCTAAAAATTCTGAGCATAGACAAAGATAACCCCTAATGATTTTTTAATGGGGCATGTTATGGGGTGCGAAGGTTTTGTGGGGTTGGAGTGATAATATTTATTGATACCTCACATTATTTTTGTCTACGACATGTTGCTGGGAATGGGACGACAACAAGGTATATAAATATACACTCTATGGATATTTCTAAATATAGCACATGACAAAGGATTAACCATTTACAAGTTTTAGGTGAATCAAATCTTGTGATAGAGTGGTTCAACCATAATCATCATATTAGAAATTATGACCTAAAACCTATTATGAATAATATTGTAGAGGTAAAATCACATTTTCATGATATTTCCTTTACATGTGTTAGTATAGAGAATTCAACACCAAAATTGACAACTTATCCAAGGATTTTCTACTCTTGCAAGAGGGTATCTTTATTGAACAAGTCTTCAACGAAGGCACTATCCTACCAACTTCTAAATCTAGTTGCTCTTTATCATGCCATCTGGATGCATATGAGACCATGAATTTTTTTTTAGGGAAAGATTTAGAAAAATTGTTGTGTTCAAACTTGGAAGACCATAATATGTTAGAACACAAAGGGTGCTTCCAAACACTAAAAGGGTTAGTTTCATTTTTTTAATATTACCTCTTTGGACATAAAATGTATATTTGATTTCAAACTTTGAAATATCAATATCATGATTTCTTTCTTGGGGGGAATTGTGCAAATAATATTAATACTTACAGATTAATGAGAATGCAAGTAGTATTAATTGAATTTCAAATTCGACAAATGCCAAAGTTCCCCTTCTATGTAAAGAGTAATTATTTCATATAGCTAAACAAAAGAATGTAAATCATATTTTGTTGTAAACCATAGGAAAAAATATTGTATTTTGAAATGTTAGCTGCACCTTTGGTTGTATAAAAATCTAAAAAAAATTTATTATCTCTTGGAAACAAATATATTTTCATATTTATGAAACAAATCACAATTTCTGAGTAAGATTCAAAAGCACGACTTTCCTATCAATTCTTAATGTGAGAAATCCAAACTAACAATGAGGATTTAATGGCATTTAAAACATAATATGTTTCCTTAATGCCTGAAACTATGTTGCCTCAATGTATAATGTCCCAATTTTGGTGTGAATACCGGAACACTATATAATTCTATAATTTAAATTAAAATTTGTAAACTTTGAATCAAACCACTCAGAGCCTCTTTGGACTAGGCAAATCAGGGTTTTTTTTTTTGGAAATTTTGCAGGCAAGAGGAGTGAGCAGGGAGGAGCAACCAAGAAATTTCAGACATAGAGTTTCCTCTTACCTAACACATTTATATCTAGTTCCATTTATATTTCAGAATCGCTATGCGGAAACCTACTTCCACGCTTCTGGGTAGCCAAACCGTGAAACTAGGAAGAGTAGTTCAGCCTTTTCAACCACGGGATTTTGGAAACTTGCAGAGGGTTGTTCCAGAATTAATATAAAATAATAAATATTTTTGGATATTTTTCAGCAGTTCTAGAAATTTCCAAGTATTTTTGGAGGAATTTAGGGTTTTTGAGTGGTTTTGGCTTCGTGAAACCCTGCGCAGGGGAGGATCCCAAAAGGCAATACGACCCAAATAAAAATAGGTTCTGGATACATGTATGGAAATGTGGGTTTTTCAATGACCCACAGGAACTTATAGGGCTCATTTTGAGTTAACATAACTCATTTTACATCAAAAACTGCAAGACTAGTCATTTAAAGCTAGCAATCTAGCTAGGGTCTAAAATAAAGCAGTTAATTCATGGAAAATCGATTTATGAACTAAATATGAAGTATAAAATAAATAAGGATCATATAAATGAACATATAAACACTCTCTAATAATTCCCACAACCTTGCCTATTTCTTATTGAACCAAATTCATCAATTTTCCCCCATATAGTGATAAAATAAGTTTTTTTGGTGAAACTGAAGACATAATTTTTTATGGACAGATATGTTTCAACCTGATAAAGATAGATTATAGAATTATATTATGCTACATATTATAAATCATATAATATACTAACGATTATAAAGGAGACTCCAAACTAATGGGCAGGAGGCCCGGAACATGACCAACAAAGGGGATGAGAGCATAGGTGAAACATGGGATTCACTAGAGCTTGACCTGAATGTGATGGAGGCTGAAAATATCTATGATAATACTTCAATGGCTGCAATATAGTGCTCCATACCTACAATAGAAGAGAAGAGGATGGAAGGAGAGGGGAATGGAAGGTTGGGGCTCATCTCCCAATAGTCTGAGGCACATCACCCAGAAGGAATTCTCACATAAGCATAGCTCAGCATACACAACAAAAAAACTAGAAAAAAATGTGAAAGGGAGTTGAAATACTTCTTTTATAGAATTAATGTTGACCTGTTGAGCAAGTTACTTGGCTTGGTAACCTGTGAGAATAGGTCACCTATGAGTGGACATACTTTCCTTGCTTTGCTTTGCTTTGGATTTCCTTCTTTTTCCTCTTTTTTTGACTTTGCTTCTTTTCTGAAATTTCCTTCTTTTCATAATTTCCTGCTTTTCCTGTTTTATCGTGCTTTCTAGATTTATGTTGCTTTTCCTGAAATATTCCTCTTTTCTCATTTTTGGCATCATTTTTGGACTCTAGTGCTTACATGAATTCTACTCCAAGTAATTCCTCCAACTGTATTCACTAATTTGAATTGGTGGCCCAATTTCTCCATTTATTCAACATAACAAATAAAAATATTAGTTGCACCAATAATATGAAATGCTCCATAATTATTTATTCCAAGTGGGAAACAACTATACATAAATTTAAATCCACACTCCTAATTAATTAATTTGCTCATCTTAACCCCTCATTAATTATTTAATTCAATATGCCACTAGGATCCATGGGGTTCGATCTGCTTCATGGTGTTGCCAAAATGGGAACATGACAATCCTCCCTTTCCAAGATTGCTTGTCCTCAAGAAAATTATCCCAAGAGGTACATCATGCTTTTGTTGCACTACTATGATCATAATCCTCTCTCCAAGAAAATGGTCACTACATCTGTAACTGAACATGCCTACTTCTATCCAAGTGAAGCAACTGGAAAGTGTGCCAAGATCCCATAAGAATATCAGAAATGCAAATATACCACTACTATGTAAACTATAAGTCCATCCAAGGAGGTGTTCCCTATGTGTGAAACTGAAACCAAGTGCAACATAGATGAACTGGTGCAAAAGTGGGTTGGATTGCTCCATCATACCAACATGCAAATAACTTCTCCAAGGACAAACAATGCCAGGATTCCATTGCTTGTATGGCACCCCCATGGATCGGAATACCATCCAACAAAATCTGTTAAGCAAAAGAGTTCCTGGATCCCACTGTTTATGTTGCATCTCCCCAAACATTAGTAACAAGAAAAAATTAGCATCATATGAAATGTTGAGAAAGATGAAAAAATCATACCACCATATTGGAAAATCATCCTTTCCAATGAAAAATTGAAGCTTTGAGGGACCCTCAATCAAGATATGCAACTCTCCAATGTAGGAATGAATCAAAGAAAGACTATACATCCCCAAATATTCCTCCAAAAAGTGAGGCCACAATTCCAATAGTATTTCCATTTTAACTAAAAATTTCTCATGTGACCAATGCACAAAAGGAACAAATGTGTTATCCATGAAACTCAAGTGACAAGGGTGAGGATCCCATGTCCTAAAATGCTGCTCCAAAAGAGAGTAAGTTGTATCAAAATCAGTCATGTTCATGTTTCCCTCAAATAACGAGGTATCATGGTCTCTATGGAACTCAATAGGTGCTCCCCTCTTCATCCAATGGCTCAACTCTCTTCCATTGATCCAAGGGTGCAAAACTCCATCAATTGATCCACACATTGAAGGTAAGTGTAGATCTGATGCCTTCTCGTCAAAAGTGGCTGCACACACATGCCTTTTCTGCTGGTTGTAAATCATAGAAAAATCAACAATATTAAAAACAATTTTCTTGCAACAAGACATAAAAATTGTACCTTCCATATTTTCTTCTTCAGTGATTCCTCTATCCAACCATCCAGTGGATGAATTAGAGATATTGCTTGCTAATTTATATGATCTATAATCACCCATCTCTTCTGCAATAGGATCTATGTCCCATGGGGACAAATCATGATCCCCCTGTTGTACATGTGACACAAACCAGAAAATTTTCTTCACCCATTGTTCATTACCCATTGGTGTTGCTAAATCTAGGACATGTGGGAAATAGCTGTGAACCTTATTTGCATGTCTGCAACCTTCAGTATTTAGACTTATGGCTGCAAAATTTTTTGGTTGGCCCAAATTGGGTGCTCTCATCCCACTCTTCCATGGGAGAGTGATTGTCTTCAAGGAACAACTCAAGTTTCCTTGGAAAGAAATCAAGTGCTTGGTTCTCATCAAATTGTTCTGCACACTCTTCAAGCACATACCAAATAGAATGCTCCTCATGGTCCACCCACTCATGAAGTTCCTCCATGGAATTTTTTATGCTATTTACCCAAAAGGGATGACTCTTAGGAAAGATTGAGTATGTAGTAAATTCTTGACACTTGTTGGAATTGTTCTATCTTCATTTGTGATTCTAAGAGGGCACTTTTAGTGTATCTCAAAGAATCTTGGGTGGCCAACAAATCACCTTTGAGCTTGTAGTTCTCTTCTTCATATATGTAAATACTTTCTTCATCATGCAGTGATGCTTCCCGCAATAACTCAACAAGCTCAAACATGTCATTTTTATCTGAAATAAATTGTGAGAAATTACCTTTGATTGTGGACATTGCTTTCTGGATATTCTCCATGGATTCAAAGGAAGTTTGGTCTTCCCGTAAAGTAGCTTCCCAACACATCTTTGACACTGAAGCATGAGTGTCATAGAGAATTTTTAGGGCCTCTTGGATATTCTATTTGTTAACACCTTTATTTGACCAAGGAGAATGAGACCATGGTGGAGAAAAGATAATGTTTTTTTTAGTACTTTGGACAAAAGGTATAATATATAAGTGTGATGATAGTCTAAATGTCGATCAGGTTGCCAAAGATCCTAGGCCGCGAGGGTGGAAAGAATAAAATCAGTGGTTAACACTCCATCCGACCTTCATAACATGCGAGGAAGATAGGAGGAGTTCGAGCCTTTAACTAGCTGCACAGATCAAGGGTTGTGAAGTGGTACCAAGCAGATCCACGGTCCACATCAGATCCGCCCTGTGAAAGCACGCGTTAGTTAAGGAAATGGAGGCTGCCGGAATCATGTATACTCCTCTCGATCCGACGGTGGAGGGGCGGGATCGGATCACATCGATGGATGGGATCGATTCCGTAAACCGAAACCTGCACACGGGATAATCCCTAACCATCCAGCGGAATTCATTACACGAGGCTGGATCCGACGGTTGGAGATCAAAGCGTAATGGATCAACGACTGAAAAGAAGTCCGGAGGATGAACGTGCACGGTGGTTAATCCCAGATTGGCCAGCGGAATCGGGTACGTGGCTGATGATCCGACGACGCGTGGTTAAAGGCGTATCACATCGACGGCTGGGGATAATTCTGCTGATCAAAGTTGCTCGACGGTTAAGGCGAAGGAGCCCAGCGAAATTTGATAGGCGCCACATGATCCAACGACCCACCTGTAAAGATATATCAGATTGACGGCTATGGATGATTCTAGGACTCGGAGTTGCATGATGGTTAAAGTCAGAGGGCTCAGCGGAATGTGGGACATGGCGTTTGATCCAACGGTGGAAGATGTGGTCATGAACGATTCCGGGACGGAGACTTGCACGGTGTTTATCGCCAAGACAGCCGGCGGAAAATGATACGTGGCATGCGATCCAAGGGCCAGAAGTTTGCAAAGGATCAGATCAACGGTTGATAATGAATCCGGAAGAAAAAGACGCGCGATTGATAGTAGATGGTAGTTGCGGAAAGTAAATGATTGTCCACGTGGAAAATTGTGATAGGCTCGGAAATAAAAAAGGCTTATAAAAGCGAAGGGTTGACCTCTATCATTGTTATTTTATTCGCTCGGGACCAGTGAAAGGGACCGGCTTGTCTGGAAGCTTCCATTTGTTAGTGTTCGGCTTCCATTCGTCAAGTGCAGACACTCTCCGGGCACGCGCCTACACAGTAAAACAGGTAAAACTGAAACCCAGTAACTCTGTAATTCCCCTTCTCAAAGTTACCAGTGTGAAATTCAGTAATGGACCAGAGGAAAGAGGTTCAGGTGTCGGGTCAAGTCATAGATGAGAGAGAAGAGTTCTTAGTTGATAGGGATAGGAATGTATGTGACCCCTTCCTCCCTGTGGAAAGCGTCTCTGTTAGCAAAGAGAGATTATGTCATTACCATTCGTGAGGGAACGATGTGTTGAACGTGTGCAAGTCCTTCTTGTACTATTTTTCCATTGAGCAAACCCTCCATTTCCCTGAGTTCGCAGAGTGGTGTGCTGTGAATTATCCCCCGTCTCAAATAATTATTGTCAGTCGGTCTATGTCCAAAGTATTGTGTAGAATCGATGCTGCGGTCATTCAAGAAATCCTTAGTTTGCCGAAACATTAC
>LPNX010851653.1:4222-15984 GCA_001517045.1 Pseudotsuga menziesii
GCTGGATCCTCTGCTCCATAGAGAAGGCTACAACAGAACAAGGCTTTAGACACTGAATGCAATCCATATAACTTGCTTTCCCTTAATTTCTGAAGCAGAAAATTGTATAATTCACTATCCACTATGGACTTGTGTCAAATAATTGCTACAATGTAATCTAACATCTGTAAGTCATTTTGTACTTGCAGTCAATTATGCATCCCACAATGGCCATGTTGTGCAGCTCATCTGAACCTCACTTGGCCATTGGGCTCACACTGTGCAGGTCCATATGGTCCCTTAGACGAGTGGACGTAACAAGCAACTCCACATTATCTTTTAGTGTGTATATGGTTATGTATGTACATTGTATATGTGTTTATATTATCTACCATATGTAATCTATAATCTATAAATTATAATGTATACTGATGACCAAGTGTTAAGACTGCCAAATTCAGAATATGGACATTGAATTGTTGATAACTAATCATTTTGTTTTGAGTAATGTTAGTTGAATAGACCGCTAAAATCTCTTTGTTCCCAAAAACCATATTTTTACAGAAACATCTCTTACATATGAGAACTTGTCTAATGTTCGATCAACAGAGAAGTTTAATGAAGGACATCTTCTACTAACACAATATCAGGAGAGCATAGAAAGGCAGACTACACTAAATGTTAATATAACAACTTCTATGGATCCTGATGATGAGCAGAGGTTCCACTCGAAATATGTCATCAGCTCCAACTTTCAACACAGTGAATCCAGAAGGCTTAATTCAATGTTATCCACTGTGGAAACATCCAATTTCAGAAACTTCAGTCTTCTGTGTAAACTGTTTGATATTCCTATTTATCCACAAATACTACAAATCTCACAAAATATGAGAAGGAGAGAGAAAACATGGTAGATAACCAATGTACAGGAAGCACCACAATTAACCTACAACAGAAATGTAAGAGAGAATACCCACATGCTGTCCTGTTCAAGATCTTCGGTGACCTGGTTCAAAAAGTCCAATGAAAACATGTGCAAGCATACCTGTCATGTTAAGAAGGGCCAATTAAGCCAGAAGTTATGCACAACCATCAAGATAAAAAATTAACAAGAAATTTACTACTCACTAGTAATACACAAAGGCAAAACTATAACAACAAAGTATTCTCACATACATATAACCATAAAATCTGTTTATCATTTACAAGTTATATCCCATTATAATAAAGGGCAGATGAGCACACACAAATAGCGATACTAAGTGAAGTCACTTACACTATGTCAGACATCGTAATTACACACAAATAGCGATACTAAGTGAAGTCTCTTTCCAGGTAACCCCAAAGAAATGCTATGCCCATCCAAATTCCCAACAGTTTGTTTATAATCCTTAACCACAACAGATCTTCATATATTTCTATAAAGGCAGCATTTCTAAGTGACAGGCAAACAATCTACAAATGGAAAAGGTTTAAGAACAGAAAGAATTGTAAAGAGAAAAAAATTAGCATTCACTGCAACTGTTTCACCATGTTAACATATGGCTAATAGCCTAAAGTTCGAACTTAGAAGTATTTAACAATGTTAACTTATGGCTTTTCAAAATTTTGCAGATCCATCACCAGATACGTATCCTGATAACTTAGGTTTTACAAAGGAATATTAAAACTATAATGAGATTTGATCCCTATATTGCAAAGTCACGGGTTCAATTTTCAAAATATGGTGACTCCGAGGAGGCTAAAGAGACTGACACAAGTTACAACCTTCCACACAGATCAATCCCAGTGAAGAAGCAAATCTGAGAGGTTACTGTATGAAACATATTCAGAAAAGAACTAAGATAGTACTGACAGGCAAGCAATGAACAAACACAAAAGAACATAGGAAGAAAATTCAGAGCTAACATCGTGAATTTCTCATTGGCCTGAATTATTTTTTCCCCACTTGGAAGCATTCTAGGCTAACTGCATCTCTGATTAATATTTCTAAGCTGCAGCAGGCAGCATACTCAGCTAATTCAATCTCTTGAACAGAAAGTCATTATTAAGGACAGACACTAAATTAGCTGCTGCATGAGAAGAAGAAAATTCAAAAAATACAAATATCACAATTTAGTTTATACCTCTTAGAAGCTTCCATGCCATTCGCTGGGAAACATAATGCACAGCAAGTCTTTCAAGCACCCGTCTTGTTGTAAGCATAGCAGTCTGGAAAACCACAAAAATAACACAGTTAAAACAAAAATTCCATTTAAAACGTCCATGACATCTGGTGTGGCTTTGGCACATACACAATTCATGAACAGTCGCAACTGGAGAATTACTCACACAATACAGATATTCCAGTCATTAAATCAAAATCACAGTGCTCTGTTTTCGAAAATCCATCCTGTTAGCCATATATTGAGATACTTTTCTAATTCTAAATTTGTAGCCAATTTCGGGTGTATTTCATACACTTCTACCAATTTGCACTTGTAATAAGGAGATGGAACCCTAAATTTTTGTCTAGCATATTTCATTATTCCAAAATTGAGGGTCTTTTTGTTGAGCATATCACCTTTCTAAAGCTAAAAGTTCCACAACCCCATTGATAGATAATGCATTGTCATAGTTCCAACAGACTATAGAAACCTGCTTTGACATCCTATTATCATATCTTTCTCTCTTCGAAAAAAGACCAAATGTAGTATGAGAACCAACAAGTTGAGAGAAATGGATGCGCTCTCCTCTACGCTTCTCCACAGCTAGGGTTTTGCCCTAGCCGCTACAGAACTCTCTCCATTTCCCCCTACAAGTTCACACCATGTCATCCATGGAGTCAAACTCCCTCAAGCCTAGATTGCCCAGCCAAGGATTGATACCTTCGAACCTAAATTAAGCTGCTTCTTTCCCATTCACCATCAGTCCTTCAGTCGTTGTAAAGGGAAAATTATCATTTAAGAATGTTGTTTCATCTTCAGACTTACATAGCTTTGCTCGGTGCTCTGTTTCTGTGGAAAAGGATGCCACAAATCCCACACAAACTGATTCCTATCATAAGCATGGACTTGTTTGCCGATTTCTAACTGATGGCATACATTGATAGATCTGCACAGCTGGGCTTATCAAAGCTGGAAGCCCCTTCTATCGGAGGAGGGCTTATTTCTACCCATGTCCACCAGATTTCTCCATTGTTGAGTTTGATGCAGCAGCTGATAGGGATTAGCTGCTCTCTGAATGAAGCCCCAGTAACCTACCTTTAACACCTCAGTGAATTGTTTAACCTCAGTTCCACTGTGTAAGGAAACCTTAACCTTTCCCTACAATTCTGGCCTCTTGAGACACTGGCGGAGATTGAAAATGGCATAGGCAAAGTTCGTTACTGCAGACCTGAAACAACAGAAAGACAATGGACAACCTCTGCAAGGATTTGTGTTGAAATGGATCTTTCCAAAAGCCTTCCTGAAGTGATATGTGGAAAGTTGAAACAGAAGCTTGACTATGAGCACGTTACCTTCTGTTGCCAATCTTGTTTTGCTATTGAGCACACAATCACCTCTTGCCCTAATCACAAACCTGTTCATGACCTAGGGAAGCGAAGGAAGGTAGACCCCATGCCAAAAGGAAATCCAATCAGAAGCCTACATGGTGGAACAGTGCCAATGCAAACCACCAACTGATAGAAATGGAGAATGAAGTAGAAAAGGCCTGCCCATTACTCCACCAAAAGGCAGCCACTCCAGAAACTGCGCTCAAAGTTGCATCGATCCATACCAATTCTAAAGCAACCCCCTCTCAGAAAGAATCTAGCAACCAAGGGGAGGAGAGACCTATGGAGAAAGTAGAACCTGCTACGCAGGACAAATTACTCAATACTCCAATGGAGAAACTGAATATCATTCCAAGAAACGCAGCTAACCCTTGGAGAAAGGACCCAAGTTCCAACTCACTGGCAAGAAATCCAAAATGCACAATAAACGACGGCGCTGTCATTCAGTACTCGACTCGATCTCAAAAAGGAATTTACCAAAATGTACTGTCAAAGTCTACATCCCGCAACCTAGTTACAGCTGTAAATATGATAATGACTGTCGATACTATAAGGCATTTTAGTTTTTGCATGCATTTTCATTATATGGCTAATGTAAGCGTCGCTTAAGCGATGGTTCCTAGCAACGCTTAAGGGCCCTGGGCCCTATATAATCATAGTGGAAAGGTGAAAGAAAGTTGTTTCTTAACTGACGGTTATGAAAATATCCGTCGCTTAAGCGACGCTTGTGGCCACATCTACAAAAAAAAAAATTATCCTTGTGATTTTTTATTAGTTTAAAAAGAGAAATCCACGTGCCGTCGGATTTTGGATCGAAATGTAGTAGTGGATGTAAGTGCAGAGCCATTTTGACTGGGTCAGATATAAGTGTAGAGCCATTCTAACTGGGCCAGATATAAGTGCTGAGCCTTTCCGACATGGTGGCAGGCTGGGCCTCCCATGGTCGGATATAAGTGTTGAGCCTTTCTGACACAGTGGCAGGCTGGGCCTCCCATGGTCAGATATAAGTGCTGAGCCATTCTGACATAGTGGCAGGCTGGGCCTCCCATGGTCAGATGTGAGTGCTGGGCCATTCTGACTGGGTCAGATGTAAGTGTTGGACGAGCCTTTCTGACATGGTGGCAGGTTGGACCTCCCATGGTTAGATGTGAGTGTTGGGCATTTCTGACTGGGTCAGATATGAGTGTTGGGCATGCCTTTCTGACATGGTGGTGGATGTGTTCCTCTCATGGTTAGATATAAGTGTTGAGCCGGCCGTTCTGACTAAGGGTCAGATATAAGCGCTGAAGAAGACCTACCTGGAGGCTAGGCCTACAACCAGCATGAAAAAGGGTTGGCTCTATAGAACTTCCTATGACAAGTAGAATTGAGAGATAGCACCAGTTGATCGAAATAGCAGAAGCAGTGATGATGATGATGTAGTGATGATCCAACTTTGATGATGATTCAATGATGATCCAGTGATGATCCAACTTTGATGATGATCCAGTGATGATCCAGTTTCGATGATGATCCAGCATTGAAGATGATCCAGATTTGATCCAGAGAAGAAGACTTGTACTGATGAATTGTGTCAAGAGAATACCTTCCTAGTTAAAAGGGAGTGTTGATGTATTTGTAACTTCAGAATGTATTCACTTGTATATTTTATGTATTATACCCTGATGTTTTTACCGAGAAGTATTTGTAATGTAATTGATTCATGTCATACCCCGATGTTCCTATTGGGAGAATCAATAATGTAAACAAATCATGTAAAGTCATAGAAGGTAACCCTCCTTATTGTTCAAGGGTTAAAGTCCCCACAGTTTCGGGGTACTAGGGTTATTAGACTCTCCTAGAGAAGTCGGTCCTGGTAAGTTATTGTCAAGTCGAGAATTAGTATAAATAGAGAGTGAGCCTCTTTATTTATCACATACAATCACTCACACTCAATTGTAGCGCATGAGTGAGAGAAGGAGCTGGGATAAGAGAGAGAACAGCTGTCGGAAATCATCTTACTGCCTTTGGGTTTTACTACTGCTATTGGTGCTTATTCTATCTCTGAGGAAGTTGCAGGGTTTTCTCCTTTATGGTTTCCCCGAGGAAAATCTTTGTGTCTATTGTCTCTTGTGATTGATTGTTGTGCATGTTATTCTCTCAGATAAGATCCTAAGATAATACTGTCTAAACTGATAAAAATCTAACAAATATAGATGATGTAGAATATTTTACAAATAAATCTAGCCTCAAACCAAAGGAATAGGCACCATCAAGCCCAAATTTCCTAGATTCTCTGACTTTCTGTTGCATAATGTTCTTTATCTTCCATAGTTGTAAAGAAACATGGTGTACATCTGAAAGCAAGGCAATTCCATCCACATGTTCGACGAGCATACAGCCTTAAATAAGAGCATATTGTATTGTAAGAATTTAAGAATGCAAATAATGACTTAGAAACGAAGATTCTGTTAAAAGTGATAATGAGTTGATATTTATATTTATATTCTGGTGCATTTTTCAACCTTATATTTCAGACTAGGGTTCAAATTCATTTTCTTCAAGCTTTTCACTTTGGGTTCAGCTCAGTCTTGGTGCAGCTGAGTTTGTGAAAGCACAAAGTAGACATTCCTAAATGTTTTCATTGTAGTCATAGGTGTGCGCCCTGCCCCTGATGTTGGTGATGTCTACGCTTCAAATAAAAAATTCAGATTTTCTCACTGGCTTTTGGTTTAGAGAAGGTTTCAAGAAATAAGATGCTTTGTTAGGAGAATCCAGGGCCAAGTTGAGTTAAATGCCAGTTTTAAGGAATTAGATGCCATATTAATTTCAAAACCTGAAACATTGGCAAATTTACCAACATATTTTCGATCCCTGGATCTCCAACACCTGCTTACTATAGGAGAGCCAGAAATAATATGGTTTAATTCGGTTACCTACACAGTTTGAATCACCAATAATTCCCACAAGAACAAATCCCATTCTTGAAGTGATGAAACCGGCTACTGTCTCTCAAAACAATTTCACGGTCGACAACCAGGGAAATATACTTGACCACGTTATGGCAATCGCCACACACACGAAGATTCTTAAGGACACGAATAGGAGTTCCTGGTACTGTACTTATAAGCCCATACGCGATGGCTAACCTCTCACTGTGGTAGGAAAGATTATTTTCCTTCTGTTCTGACCCTAATTTATGCAGCACAGATTTTGTATCAGAAACAAACCCTGCTGCCTCTATCTGCATGATCAATTCCTCCAATGTTGCGTAAATCTCTTCTGTTTGTGGATGCAATCTGTCTTCTAAGTAGAATGCATGGACCTTGTTTTTTACAACAATCCAACTTTGGCCTGGCTCCTTTACTATTCCACTGTCTTTCATCATTTTTCGTATTCTTGCTACATCATGCCACCTACTTTGAGAAGCATATATATTTGACAATAGAACATATGGTGCAGATTCCTGTGGTTCTAACTCTAGCAATTTCTCTGCAGCATGCTTTCCCAGCTTCATGTTGACATGAATTTTGCAAGCACTGAGCAAGGTTCCCCACACTAAAGCACTTGGCTCGAATGGCATTTCATTGATAAAGCCCTCTGCCTCGTCCAGACGTCCAGCACGGCCAAGTTGGTCAACAATACAGGCATAGTGCTCCATCGTGGGTACAAGGTCATAATCTCGAGTCATAGAATCGAAATACTGCCGGCCCTCATCCACCAGGCCTACATGACTGCATGCAGAGAGAACACCAACAAAAGTTATATGATCTGGCTTGATTCCGGCACATTGCATTTGTTCAAACAGTTGCAATGCCTCCTTGCCCTGCCCATGCAGAGCATAGCCTGTAATCATCGCAGTCCACGAAACCACATCTGGCTTCGGCATCATTCCGAAGACTTCACATGCATCCTCTATGCAACTACATTTGGCATACATTGTAATAAGAGCACTGCCCACAGAGGCATCCTGCTGGAATCCACTTTTGATGGTCAGACCATGAAATTGCTTGCCTTGATCAATAGTTGCCAGTTCCGCGCATACCCCTAAAACACTGGTGAAACTGAAGTTATCTGGTTTTATGCCTGCCTGTAGCATTTGGCAAAAAATCTTCAGAGCTACCTCACCCCTTCCACTTTGGGCATACCCTGCAATCATTGCAGTCCAGGTCACAATATCGCACTCAACCATTTTATCAAACACTTTGCGTGCATCCTCTATGCTTCCACATTTGACATACATGTTAGCAAGAGTACTTTCCATGAATGAATCTGATTCAAACTCGGTTTTAATGATGTGTGCATGAACTTGCTTGCCCAACTCTAAGTCTTCCGAATCCCAACAAGCAACCAAGGCAGTGGCAAATATGAATTTATCAGACTTCACCCCTGCCCATAGCATTTGCGAAAAGAGCTTCTGGGCTTCATCTCCATGTCCATTCTGGGCATATCCTGCAATAATTGCAGACCATGAAACCACATCCCGTTGAGAGACTCTGTCAAACACCTGGCGTGCATTTCCCAGGCTCCCGCATCTGGAATACACAGTAACAAGAGCATTCCCAATTGTGACATCTGCTCCCAATCCAGTCTTCATAACCTGCGCATGGATTTGCTTTCCATCTTTGACAGATCCCGAGCTTGCACATGCCCGGAGAACGCTGGCGAATGTAAATTGGTTTGCTCTCAGTCCGTTCCCCAGCATTTCCCGATAAAGCTCAATGGCTTCCTGGCTCTGCCGATGCTGTGCGTATCCTGCAATCATCGCAGTCCATGAGACGATGTTGCGTTCAGACATTTTGTCAAACACTTGGCGTGCATTCTTGAGAAGGCCACATTTTGCATACATGTTTACAAGCGTATTTTCCATGAACATGTCGCGCTCGAGTCCGGCTTTCATGACGCGGGCATGGACTCTCTTACCCAGTGCAATGGATTTCGTATTGGCACTCCTCTGCAAGAGACGTCCATACGAATAGGAGTCCAAACCAATGCCTTGCTGCTCTTGCTCCAGTGCCTCCTCTGTCGATTTTTTGTTGGAAGCTGGAGGTGGAAACCCTATCTTGTCTGCCTGCAATACACAAATGGGTTTTCGATTAATCACAAAAAAGAAAACTGCAATGGCCAAACATTGAATGGAAGGCTGACTGTATATGATTACCTTTCGTTCACGATTGGAGCTCCACCTATGCTCCACGCGGTTGAAATACGTACAGTTCAATGAATGCAGAGGGAGTGCAGCCATGGCGATTCTGATGATTCAATCATAAACAGAGATATATGGATCTCATCTTTTCAGAAAACATATGGATGAAGTTGGCAACTCCACATGGGGATGATGGTTCCGTCTTACACTGTCACATTAAAAACAATCTTAATTTCGAATGGTGCCATTTTACAGATGCGAAGCTGGTGCCATGCGAGATTTTTTTCGATATTGAATGGATATCCAGTGAAGATTGATTTACATTGGTATATCGCGTGGTGTTGCAATTTTCCTGTAGGGATTGTTGTAGCTTTTTAAGACTTTCTGTTGAAATGGTAAATCATTCTTCTAATCAAATTCAAAGTTAGAGTTAACGTAGCTTGTTGTGTGATGGGTGAGCTCTTGTGTGTATATATATATATATATTTCGGTTGATTATGCTTTGGATAAGATTAAAGTTAGCTTTGGTTTGTAAGTTTGGTATTTATCTGGTGCAGGTAGTATTGATCGTTTTAGAGAAAATATATATATATGTTAATGGAAAACAATTTTGGTTTATAAGTTTTAAGAGAACAATTTTTATATTGTTGTAGTTGTGATTGACTTAAAAGATTAGGAAAATGAATATTCTAATAAATATTATGAAATTGCAATTTAATGTGAGTGTACATATAACATTCTAAAAGAAAGTTTCTTGATTAATATAATAACACCAAAATGTTTTTTTAAGAAAAAAAAAATCTAAGAGAAAGTGATTTTTATATACAACCATCTTAGTGTCACAAAGATGACATATCATTTTGTCTCATAAGGCTTTAGAAATGATCCAACTTCATGTTTCACTATGGAACTTAAGAGAATTTGTTTTTAATGTTGATTTTCTTCTTTGTGCTAATTAAAACAAAGAGATATTTTTTATCTTTTGGATTAGAGTTTGTCATCTCCTTAGTATCTTAATTTTCTCTAATCCTCGTTTCTTTATGGCAACACAACCTCTCCTTAAATTTAGATATATAATAGTTTTTTTAATATCATCACTATTTCAGATAGTGACTTCTTCCTTGAATCCCCAATGATTTAGCCAAGACTTAGAATATTATGCCAACCTCACTTGAGCCACAAGTAGTTTTCACTAGAGTTTGAAGCAATCTTAGGAAGCCTCTTGTCTCCCATGTTGTTTATCTTGTTTTTCTACATTAGGTACCTAGTTGTAGCTATGCTCTCAATGGGACAGAGGCTCACTTCTATGAGGACGATAGGATAGGGCGTATTGCCTTTAGTTTTTAGATTATAAGTTATGAAACCCTATTGAATTTGTTTTCTCATTCTCCATTGTTCTCCATAGATGTTGCAGCCCCAAATATCACAACCATAAAAGATAATAAGAGTGACGAGAGTCTTAAAAGGAGTTTCTTCTTATCCCAAATCCAAAGGTCCACTCATTTGCAATTGCTTTCAAGTACATAATAAGCTTTCCACCATCCATTTATCATTTTCTCAATGCTATAGTTTCAGTGGAGCTTGTAATGAAGATAAACTCTAAGATATTTGTATAGAGTCACTTCCTCCAAATTTTCGTTGCCATACATGAAATTAGCATAAGTGATCTTTTTAGTTTGGATTATCGTAACATTTTTTAATCAACATTAATAGTCATACTCGTACAAAAGAAAAAAAATCCTTGAGTATTTTTAGTTGATTGTCAAGATCATAGGGATTCCTCGCCATAAGAGTAATAACATCAGCATAAAGAAGAATGATGGTGACTATACGGGCTAGACTCACACCGACGCAACCTGCTTCTTCCAAATAACCCTTTAATTTGTCAATCCATATAACAAAAAGGGTAGATGACAAGGGACAACCTTGCTTGACTCCTATATTACAATTAATTTCTTTTGACTAACCCTAAGTGCTCCTAAACTTGGCAATAACATTCGCATACAATTTTATTGCAATAGCTCTCAACTCAAAAGGAACTTTTAGCTCTTCTAATGTATTCCAAAGGTTATTTATGGGCACTATGTCAAATGTTTTTTTGAAATTCAACAAAGCAACACATAGATTGATTGTATCACTATGACACTCCTCTATAAAGGTCATAAGCCTAACAAGGTGGTCCACAATTGAATGATAACTCCTAAATTTGACCTAGTCTTTAGCTCTTTTTTCATGACTTTCTAGCCATGCGTTGATCGTATTTTCCATAATAATTTTATATAACTTGGCTAAAAGAGGGCTAATCATAATGGTCCTATATTTAAAGGGATTGTTTTTATCTCTACTTTTAAAATAGAAACAATGAGGTTTTGAGTTCATGGTTGAAAGAAACCCTACTTTACTGCCAATTAAAGAGCTTATGAATGTGAAGGATAAGGATAGGCCCACGAATTTATAATAATCTACCTGGTATCCTTTGAAGTCCTTAGTTTTATATTTTGCAAGTAGCATAACCCCAAACTCTATGTCTTCTAAAGAACAAAACTTCTTCCTCCACAAAAAGGGTTTGAATGTTGTCCACAACATCCGAGGATTCGTAAATATTAATAAGGTAGGAATTGAAATCCCTCAAGGGAATCATATTGTTTTCTTTAGTTTTACAACTTAGAATTTGCCTAACAAACTTCTTAGTGTCTAGCTTAAAGAGATGCAAAAAATTATCTTGCTTTATATATATATATATATATATATATATATATATATATATATATATTTCACGTAAAGGGAAAAAACAGTCCCTTGCTATTTCTATTAGAAATCAAAGGAGACTTATCCATACCATAGAACAAAATACATCCATGATCCTCTCATCAAAAACTTATACTATCTCCCAATCTATCCTAATAATCTTCATATTCAGTTTACAGTACATTCACCATAATATACCTATCTGTTCTGATATAAGTAAATCAAAAAGATGTTCTGAAGTTAATTACAATCATCATCTCAAAAACTAGTACTGTGGAACATACCTATATCTATGCTAATAGTATCTAGTAGTTCTGTAAGAGCACCTACTGCCCTCCAGATACTCTTCTATGTAAATGTAACCTTCATTTATCC
>LPNX010851656.1:0-15756 GCA_001517045.1 Pseudotsuga menziesii
ATATATATATATATATATATATATATATATATATATATAATGCCATGAGACATACATACTTTAGATTACCATTCATCAATTAGATTTAAAGGTAGTCATGTCATTTATAACAATTAAAATTAACAAACTCAAATATTGTCGTATGCAATATTCTTCTATCTCAAGTGCCATAGATAAGTCACCCACTGGCAAGCATTTAAACAAGAACATGTCAACTACTTTTAAACATTGACTCAAACCCTAAAATTACTTGATGGATGTATCGAAATGTTACCATCTAACAAATATTATGCTAATTGGACCTCTAGAAAAGTGTTGAAATTTGTGATTAAACACAATTTTTGATGTAAGCCAGAGACTCAACTATGTTGTATTTGCGTTGGTCCACTCACCGACGGGACAATCAACTAGGAAAGTGAGAGTCAATTGACCAACCGACTGGTTCAAAAAGTGACTACCCGACTGACTCATAAAAGGGCCTAATTCATAGGAGTGTCTATGATTTGGAACCGACTTGGATATTCAAATTTGACATAATCAACCATGTTTTAAGGGGACTAATTAAGCACTCAAGTATAAATAAGTGAGCTCATGTTTTAGTGCAACTTAGATGTGACTGTGATGACATGCATTATTGAACTCTATGCCATAATACTAGCTCTAGACACCAATGAGTTACCTTGGATATGTTGTTTACGTTTTATGGTTTATACTTATAAAAATGCTTGAAATAAGATTAAAATATCACATGCATATCATACGGAGAACTGGCTAAACGACGCACCATCATAATGATAGGGATATGAGTGTACTAGCAATGGAATAAATAATGCCATATGTCAAAGGTTCATACTAATTCAAAAAGGAAAAGAAGAAAACTGAAGCTTGTAGGAAGATTATTGGAAATATGTGTTGGTTTATATAACTTCATAAATGTAGTACGCTATTTTTATGGCTAAAGATGCCATTGTATCAATTTTGATATGCAAGTTGTTTTATCAAAGATGCAAGTCATTGGGGTTTATTTGAAACGAAGTTGTGAGGAATTTGCAAAAATATTGAAAAAAAAATAGTCATTGTACTTTTACACTAGGTTGTGAAACTAACACTATAGTAGACAAGCATTTGATACAATGAAATGTCCACAGTTCAATGATTTTTTGAACCAACGGTAAGCCTCTATCAATTTTGGAAAATTACAATGAAACAAAATCCATGAGACATAAAATGTCAGATTACCATTCACCAATTTAGGATTAAAGTTTTGCTCTTGATTTATAAGCTTTGAAAACTTTATATCTAAATTTTGAGATTCAATTTAGGTTTAGGGTTTTATAGTTTGCCTTTGGGGTCATTTATTTGTTTATTTTCATGTCAAAAAATTACTATATCTAATCAAAAACTTGCTTTGTAGCATCAGAAACGTTTCAGAAAACCAGGAAACGACAGGAAACGTTTCGGGAAACACCTAGAAATTCTTGAAACATTTCAGGGTACGACTGGAAACGACCTGGAAACATTTCTGATTTTTGGATATGGCTTGGAAACGTTTCAGTGCCGTTTCCAAGCCGTATCCCCTCAGTTTCAGTTTTTGAAACAAGGATCGATGTTTCCCCTCCCCTTTCTAGACGTTCCCGATAACTTAGGGTGAAATATTTAAATATTGTGAGTTTTTGCTATGTTTTTCCTATAGTTTTCATGGTGAAAGTGTCCTAATGTTGTTTTTGAAGATTTTAGGGCCTTAATGGACGTTTTTTCCTGCGATCAAGCTTCTTTTTGATTTTTTTCACGAACTAGTTCAAGTTGAAAAAGTTTCGAGTGCCTTTTATACCCTCGTCATGATCGTCAACAATTCAGTGAAAAGGTATCGAGTGTGCTTTTACTTCTTTTTCGGACTCGTTAAAATGGATGACGAAAAAAGAAACCCATGTGGGGTCATCTTTAAGATCTTTTTTGGCTCCTTAAACACGAAAAGATTGCCAAGCGAACTTGATTACTTCACGCTTGCAAAAGTATTTGAAAGGTCGTATATCCGTTGATAGTTTACCCCTTTTTCGGACTGTTTAGGCTCATTTACTAAAAATGTATACTCTAGATCATTACGACTAGAAGAGTTCTCCTAGGTATCAATTTATACTTTTTCGGACCTCAGGGACTAAATTTATGCCAAAAAAGTCCACTTGGAGTCTTAGTCATTTCAAACTCTCTAAATATAAAACAATGACTGAGTTTACCTTCTTTGGACTCGTAAAATTAAGCGTTGAAGGACCCTTTTCTGGGAATGAACCCCTCATTTCTTAGGTTCATAAAACGTATGAGGATGGACTCATCACTTGATGAGCTCTATCGAGCATTTGTTACTTTTTTCAAGCTCGTTAAAAAACAAAGAGGTACTAATCCATCGTGATGGGAAAATTAAGGGGATGAGGAATATATATTTTTTGTATTAATGGCAGCTTATAGTCCACCTTTGAACATGTCAACTGTTTTCATTTTCATACAAACATTGGGTATTTAGCTTGTCATTGAGTCGATCCACTTTCATGAGTCATTTAACTCCTTTGAGTCAATTCAAAGAATGCATCATTTTGCCTTTGCATTATGTCTGGTCTCTTCCTTGATCGAGTCAATGCTTCCAACTCACTTGTCATGTCGTTCAATGTTCAAAGGAGTCTTTACCATAGTCTAACTCTACATTTACTTTACATTCCTTCGATTCGGTCATATCTGAATCAGTCCTATGGTTGTTCCATTATCATAATCACTTCAAAACCACTTTTGTTCCAAGTTTCGTGTCGATGATGGGGGAAACATCATGGCCCTCCTTCGACGAGTTTATTCTTGTTGACACGAACACATCATTCGAGATTTAGTCTTAGGAACCAGTCAAGTACCTTGAAGCCTGCATGCCTCACTGGAATGTTTCCTCGCTTTCGACAGTAGGATTTCATCATTGGCCTCTGATTGGATAATTCTGCTGATTGTTCAACTTTAGCTCATTTATTCACATTCGGAGGAATGTACTAAGGTACATTGGGAATCATTGACATTAATGGTGACTTCCTTCGCACTTGTTAATGATATACATCAATGACTGACATCAAAACATCTATTCACAAGGATATAATCATACTTGTTGGAATTGGAATGAAGACCCTGAATGGTTAGGTATTCTTTTGAATACGTGTCTATCTTTAGGTTGAGATGGATTATTTATTGAGTCATTGCATGGATCCACATTGTATGTCTTGTGGCTATGCTCAGGTTTGAGTCACGATAACATGGACCTACAATGTATATTCCGTAGCTATGTCCTAATTTGAGTCTTGTTGATCATGGATCTACAATGTATTATTGGTAGCCATGATTTGGTCATTATACATGGATCTAGAGCGTATTGGTCCACAATCATGATCTGAGTTAGATTGTTTGTAGCTGGTCTTATGTAAGTCTTCACTCGCCACTCTTTTGCCTCTGACCTCTTATCATATCTAGCAAAGTATTTCACCTACCATATCCTTCTAGCTTCATATTTTGGGGGGCATTTTGTTACAGCCAAAATTTGTCTCTATGCTTGATCCCTTGAAGTGATTTGGACAAACCATCTTTTGAGGAGCCTTTTTGCTCAACTATAGGAGGTTTGACATACCCTGCTTCTTGACATAGAGTGTTAGATTGGTCTGCCTCCTCTTGCCTACTAATAAAGTGCATCGGTGACACCTGTTGCTTAGAGACAAAGAGCGTCAACGCAACCTGCTCATGTACAAAGAGCGTCAACACTGCCAAACAAGAAAAAAGAGAATACTTCAAGAACCTTCTAGAAGAAATTCCTCGTGGAGGCTTATCCCAACTGCTTGGAATATGTGGCATTTATACCCCTAGCCTCTAGGGATCATTCCTCACCTTCCTCCCAAAATATCTCTATCCTTTTGGTCCCTCTTTGACCTTTATATACAAGCTTCCCTCCATGGATAAGAGAGGCAAGAGAACCAAGAGAGCACCTTTATGCTGCTGGAATCATTGTTGGTATAGGAGGAAAAGAGTATGGTTGTGAGTGAGTTTTGTAGAGTTTGTAGACTGTGTGTGAAAGGGAGTCAAAGGAATTGTGAGAGCAAAGCTTCAACATCAAGGCTTTGGTTGTAGTTTTCTTCTCATATTTTGTTAATACAAACATGTTCCTCTTTCCCATGAATGATTTGTGTTAATATCGATTGTTCATTACTTTTCTCCTTGATTGTTAATATAGATTGTTGAATTATCTTGTTGCTTTCACTATTGTATCTTGTTTCTTACATTCTTTTGTAGGTACAACTAATCACAGGAGAGTTACAAGGAAATGATCACCTTCATTGCCGTGGTAAGAAATATTGGCATTCAAGTAGTCTAATAATCTAGGGAGAGGATGCATCGCTGTGGCTTTTTGTTTTAGATATGCCCCATGTAGGATAGGGAAACAATCTTTGTCTGTATAGATTGAGAGTTTTCGGTAACAAGTTTACATTAAACAACCAGAAGGGTTTATTGTCCATGGGAAAAATTCTCACGTATGTAAATTGAGAAAGGAATTATATGGACTCAAGAAAGCACCTCGTGCTTGGTATGGATGAATAGACGGGTACCTGGTAAACTTGGGATTCACCAAGAGTGATGCAGATCCCAATATTTACTACAATATTGAGGATAACGAGCCACTGATTTTTTTCTTGTATGTGGATGATTTGTTTCTCACAGGAAATGAAAAACTAATTGGATGGTGTAAGAAGAACCTTTCCTTTGAGTTTGAAATGAAATACCTCAAATTAATGCATTACTTCTTGGTATTAGAAGTATGGTAGAGGTAGGAGGAAATTTTCCTAAGTCGAGGAAAATACACCATTGATATTTTGAAGAGATTCGAGATGTTGGACTGCAAGTCCATGGTTGGCCCGATGGATGCAAATTTCAAGAATATGAAGTATTTTTCTTCAAATTCTTAAATGATTGATCCCACAATGTATCGCTAATTGATTGGCTCTTTGATGCATTTGACAAACACTAGACTAGATATATGTTTTGCTGTGAATACTCTTAGCCAATTTATGAATGATCCGAGGTAGATTCATTAGGTTTCTGCAAAACATGTTCTCAAATAATTATGTGGCACTGTGGGATATGGTCTAAGATATGCTTCAGGATGCGATATGATATTGCAAGGATTTTCTAACTCAGGTTGGGTCGGGTGTGTTGCAGATAAGAAGAGTACTTTCAGATGTTGCTTTAGTTTGGGCTCTGCAGTGATTTCCTGGTGTAGTAGGAAGCATACCTCTATAGCACTTAGCACTGTAGAGGCTGAGTATATGGCTGCCAATGCAACAACTCAAGAAGCAGTATGACTTTAAAAAATCTTTGCAAGATTGTTTTTCAGAAGCCAGGACCAACTATGATTCACTATGATAATCAAAGTTGTATACAAATGCTAGTGAATCCTGTATTTCATGATAAGACAAAGCATATAGATATCTGGTATCACTACATTCGTGATATGGTGCAGAAAGGTGCATTCAAGTTACAGTATGTTTCGACAGATGACCAGACTGCAGATATTCTTACCAAGCCTCTTCTCAGGACAAAGTTTGAATACTTTCGCATAATACTTGGAGTAGAAGAAAATGCATCCCTTGTGGAGAGGGAAAGTTGAGATTGATATCTATGATCCTTTCACACTGGTGCCTCTACTTGTTCTAAATCTCAACCAGGTATGGGAGAAATCCCATCAACATTGTGAGGCAGGCAGGAAGTAGATGGTCATGTACACTGATGGCCACTATATGTTTGGATTCCCAATCTAGTGTTCTTTGGAGTATTTCCACCCGCCCTTGAGATGAACTAGTAGTAGATGGTCATGTACACATGTAGCCTCTGCTTGCCCTAGTTCTCATCTAGGTACGGGAGAAATCCCATCGACATCTTGGGACGAGCATGACATAGACGGTTGTGTGCACTGGTGACCACTATATGTTCAAATTCTCAATTTGGTGTTCTTTGGAGTATTCTCACCATCTCTTGAGATGAAAAATTAGTAGATGGTCATGTACTCTGGTGACCTCTATTGGTCTTGGTTTTCAACCTGGTGTTTTGGAGAATTCCCACCAGCCCGGGTTCTCAACTTGGTGTAGGAGTATTCCCACCATCATTTGAAATGAACTGATAGTAGATGGTTGTATGAAGCATGTACAGGTTCTAAGGTAGAGACGTACTCATAGCATATGAGATGTTGACTGCTATACTCTCCTACATACTGTGTAGAGTTGCAAAGATGATAGATCTATCGACGGACTGTGTGAATCAGATTTTTGATGACACCTCTCGACGGACAGAGACAACGTTGAAAACCTTTAGTATGTATAGAGACAATTGAGACAAAAGAGATTTACATAAGAGACCCAGATGTTCGTGATGATGATGATGACCATATCTTAAGAACACCTTTCTTGTTGAGAGGGAGTGTGGTTTGTTGATGGGTTGATATATTGGGCTGACGCACTATAAGCTTCAATGATAGCACTGGAAGAGGAAGCGAGCTGAGTTTGAAAATCTTGCCAATCATGTAACAATGCTTGGATGCTTGCACTGATAGTGATGAGATTTATGAGTTGAGTGATCTTTTTTATAAGGGGGTCATGTTTGATATTATGAAGGTCTTCCTTTAAAAGTAATTGCTGATTACCGACGTCGGCTAACAATTTATCCATATGATCCACCAAGTTGTCGTATTCCTTCTGTGCTGGATGATCATGTTTAGACCATTGGACAACTATGTTCTGGAGCTCCTTGAGTTTGTTTTCTTCCATGATGATTTGCTGCTCCAGTTCTGGTATGGTAGTAACGGTGGAAAATACTTTTTGTTGAAAAATGAATACTAGGTTGTTCTAAACTTTGCTCATGTTAGTAAAAAGACATCCATAATATAAGTACCAGTTTTTCAAAACTGTGGCTTATTGCTTGGCAGTTGATGCATATTCCTTAAGTTTGTTGCGTAGGCTCAAAAATAATTTGTGTTGTTCTTGGAGTAAAGCGTTAGTCTGCTGTTCATCTTGTTGGTTTTTCTGAGCAACGACCTCTTCTAGTAGCGTTGTGAGGGACCCAAAAAGGCTCACAATATGGTATAATGAATTTTTAGTTGGTGGACCACACAGTGTTGGATGAATCTACTTGCCCATGCTGGACTTCAAGAGTTTCTTTTTATCTTTTGACCATTGTTTCTTTTGTTCCTTGAGTATGCTTTGAAGTAATGGGTTGAGTTCATTATCTTTAGCATTTGTGACTGGCTGAAATTTAACTTGATCTTGTTTTTTCTTTTTCTTTTTCTTGCTTGTTTGTCCTTGATCTTGCTGCTGAGTTTCTGGCAAAGGAGGAAGTGAGGGTAAGTTATTTGAAGCGGATGTGTGTAGAGGTATAGTGACGGTCGGTAATGATGTGGTCGACAAAGTTTGGGTTGTAGGTGTAGAAGTCATCGGGGCATACTCTGCATGGTCGGTTGGGGTGGTTGTTTTAGTGGTTGACTCAAGGACAGTCGAGGATGGAAAGGGTAAAGCTGCAGAATGGGTTGTCTAGATTGTAGCTGCAGTAGTGGTCGGTCCAGACATGGATTCGATATAAGGGGTGGTAGATGGGGTTGTGAAATCATATGATTCACAAGGAACTCTCTCCATGGTTGTAGTATGGAAGCCTAAGTTGTGTGGTAGCTTTGGTAATTTAAATGGTTTTTTCATTTTTCTTAGTTCAGGTGGGGCTAAAGGCTGGACTTTAGGTGGGGTTGTTCCTGCTAAAATGGGTTTCTTGATGACATACTTTTGCAATTTGGGGAAATGTTGGGAAGGGAATGCTTAGAATTCTTTCAGGAAAAGGGTGGTCTAAATGGAATATTTGAAAAATTATCCTTCAATATATTGAGCCTATTTTTCTGCGGTGGTTTCTATAATAACGATCGATGATGGTGGCGGTGAATTGTCGGGGACATTGACTGGGTTTTATAATTGAGACTTAAACTGGACTTTTAATTTTTTGGCTGGGGATTTTACCTTTTGACATTCCTCCTCGGTTATCTTTTTTCTTAATTTGTTGTTTAATTGCGACTTGGTTGACGATTAAGTCCAAGATGACTTGTTCAACATCTTGATGCAGTTCTTCTAGTTCATCCTCGGTCGATGCAATGAGAGTTCCTCTTTTTGGAATGTCTTATTTTGAAGGTTTGTTGCATTGTGTATATTTGTTCTGCCACGAAGTTTAATTTTTCAACTGAGAGGTTGGGAGGTGACTGCACCTCCGGTTCATCTTTTTCTGTCGACTCGCTTGATGGTTCTTTTTGTTCTGTAGGCTTAGGCTAGGTTTTTGACACAACTATGGCCAGAGGATTTTCTTCTTCTTCTAGAGGTCCAAAAATTTCAATGTATTAGCCAACTTCGAAGGCTTCTTCCTTTTCACCGTTGGTGAGCAGTTCTTCAATATGCAGATCTTTCCTCCATGCTATACTTGGGATGGGGTAGGATGTGTTGCGTAGCAAGATCCTAGAAAATGTCTTTTGTTTGTGGGTAATAATCTAATTCTTTGATGTTTACAGTTGCGCCTTGTGAACCAGACTTTGGTAAAATTGAGTTCTAGCTGGATGTGTGCAGTCGACGGTAGAGTTCGATAGACGGGTTGAGGAACCCTCCATCTCGACGAAACAATTTTAAGGACTTGAAACCAGTTTTCAAGCCACATCTTGGAAACCTTAGGGTCTTGAGGGCATCCCTGAGGCTGAAAAGTTTTGAAATTGTACATAAGATAGGTGGATTTAGTTGTAAAAGTGGTATCACCAATTGAAGATACCTTGGACATGGCCAACGAAATGAGAAATAATGGAAATTTGATTGGTGACCCTGTTTCTTGACATTTTTCACAAGTCAACCAGACAAATCCAACCAAGTACTCTTCATAGTTGAAGACTTTTGCTTCGGTTGGAATGGCCTTTACTGCTTCAAGCATATGTAGTTGAAGGTCGGATGGTTGACTAGTGATGGTTAGATGGATGGAGACAATAATGGCACATACTTGTATGTATGGTATTGGATTTTGTTGATTAATAACTCTTGGGAATTCTTACCCTTGAGTGTCCTGGTAAATTCTTCGACTAACTTTGGATTCAGACCGATTGGTACTGGTGATCCTTGGATTGGAAGGCCAGTGACAACGGCTATGAGATCATAATTAATTTCGACTGGTTCATCGAACCAGAGATTCCCCTTGTGATATCCACTAACAATGTACTAGGCGATGAGATCTTTCAAACCATCAAAGGTATCCAATAGAGGTGCTCCTAAGTAGTGTCGAATTTTCGCTATGACTAACTTATTAGCTTCTTCAATCTATTTGTCGTTTAAAATTCCCCATTTCTTCATGTCTTTGTAGTGCATTTGCCATTGGTGTTCTTCTGTTCTAGCTTTCTGGATTCTTAGCAAGTTGGATTTTAGAGGTGCAATGACAACTTCTTCTTCTTCTTGGTGAATTCATTGTGCAAATTTCACAGATCTGGCTTGGGATGCTCTCTTTGGGGCCATTTGTTTTGCTAGTGTGAGCAAAGAAAGAGGGTTTACGAGTTCTAGGGTTGTAGAATCGATGTGTGAATACTCAAACCCTTTGCAAAATAAGTCCTAGATGTTCTCGAAGTATCCTTTCATAGGCTGCTGGTGGAGAACGTCATTGATTTCGATAGGTGAAGGCATTGAATGCAAGTTTTGTGCTCGACCATTGGCTCGTACATGCGAGGAGTCTTCCACTTCATGCCTTAGTTGTTGATCATCGTAACTTCATCGTCGATGTCGGTCATAATAGGCTGTTCGTCGGATCAGTTGACTGGTGTTCTCGGTGGTTAAATGCTCCTACGGTCGGTGGTGGTCAGTTTCTTTATTTTGGCTTGATCTGGATACATTCTTCTGGTTCATTTTTCTAGTAGAGTCTTCCTCATTCTACCAGTGCCACTCTATCGTCCTTGTGCTACTTTCCATTGTCCATGTCTTAGGATCTTCTTATATACTATTGTTATTAAGTTAGTTTCCTTTAACTACTTTTTTCTTTTAACACTAGTTTAATTAATGTACAACTATTTAATTGTTACAAAACCTGGGACACGACATTCCACCAAATGGTGATACGTCCATTCAGTTGGCGTCGTGCCTATATTATGTTCTGTATCTTTTAAGCCTAGAGATAGTGTTTACTTTTCTAAAAATATTCTCTTGTAATATTTTTAAACAGACTGATCCATTATTATTTAATTCTTCGACTATGTACGGACCAAGCCAAGCTGTATGCAACTTCTTGGGTCTCCCTTTTATTCGACTATCGTAGAGTAATACCAGATTTCTAACTGATATATATTTCCTTTTTATATTGTGGTCATGCCATGCTTTTTGGTGTTGTTTCTGGATTTCTTGATGATGCATTGCTATTAGTTGTTGCTCTTCTATCTTTGATAAGTCAAAATTTCTATCTTCAATTTCTTTGATACTATCGAGGTTAATTATGTCAGTGATTATTAGTGCTTTCTTTCTAAAATGCAGGGGCACGACTGCTTCTTTCCCATAGACTAATTTAAATGGTGTATGTTCGGTCGACCGTTTGTGTAATATCCCGATTATGACCTTTATTGCATTAAAATTGTACATGATGTAAATATCGCTATTTAATCATGGTGAGGAGATCAAGGCCAAGGCTCCGCAATCGATTTAGCCTTTTATGTATCGACAATTAAAATCGCTGCATATGGTTATCATGCTAACCAGGCACATTATAAAATTAAGGCATCATGTAAATATGCAATTTAATAAAAAAACCACAACTAGCTATGCAATGCAACAAGAGATGGGGGCATGATTTTTAATAGGGAGGGAAATTATTCAAACCCTTGAGCCAATAGTGTTAATCCAAATGTCAATGAGAGAACCCATAAACTTTCAACTACCCATTTTGTCTTATGCACCCAATCATTTATTTATTCCAGAAGTTGGTTGAGGCAGTTAATGCATTGGGAGTGGAAGAGTATGGCAGTCAAATTCGTATTGGGGCAAGCCATCATTTTGGAAAATCATGTTTTTGCTTATTGGGCAAGTAAATACCCAAAAATGCATGCCCATTCCATTCCTCATTCATGTTTTTCATTTCCTCACGCAGCTGGAGCAAGCTGGGCGTTTTTCCCTCACGTTTTTCTGCATTTCCTCATTTTTCCATGGTTGGGAAATCCGTTTTTGTATTGCACAGTGGCTATGAAGTAGAGATTCACGTTTTGGGGGTTTATAGAGGCCGTTTTTGCTCCTGTAATTCCCATAGACATTTTTTGAATTCGAATTCACGATTTGGGGGTTTGTAGAGGTCGTTTTTTCCCATAATCGTGTTCTGAAATCGAATTGCTCACCCAAGGTGGATTTCCCCATCTTCATTTTCGTTTTTGGTTGTCAAAATGTTTTCCTTCATGCCCAACATTTGTATTTTGCTATTATGTGCACCCTTGTTTTGGTTTGTAAGACTTAGGAGTGGAAGAGGCCCATAATTGGCTTGATAAACTTAGTTAAGAGAGGAACCTCACAGAAAGATCAAGAGGGGATGGATATTCTTCTATGCACACCCTGAAGAGCACAAGAAGGGAAGGTATGGCCTGAGGGACCATGCAGTAGTGAAAGGAATACTTCCTTGTGTTGGTTGTGTAGGTATTGTGGAGACCAAGCTAGATATATCTTGTGTAGGTGTCCATAGCTCTGTGGTTGAGCTCACTAGCTTAGCAGTTCTTCCTTTCTAATGCCTTAGCAACCTGTTAAACCCAACTATGGATTGGATTGACTGAACCTTGGTGTGTATTTGGTTATGTGTGAGCCCGTTGTTCCCTTATTTCTTGTGGAAATCATGCCCAGCTTGGGGGTGGCAGTTGCGCTGAGAGATTGATGAGCACAACTGGCCTATGATTGGGTGGAACGTTGCAATGCCATAGCTAGCTGCGGGGCAACTCAATTTCAAGATAAGTATTCTCTTGTATTAACTCTGCAATGTATTTTGATTTATGAATTATTATGAACATATTGAACGTGTTGAAAGAGATTTGCTTCTGCTGTATATTATTGCATTATGCATCTGCATATGTATTTTATTTTCAATGCATTTCTGTTTATGTTCATGGGGCTAGATCCCTGGTTAAGATGGTAGAGCACAATAGTCACGTCCTCTCCATTGACGAGATGAGGGGAGGGGATGTGACAATTCGTAAGCGGTGTGATATGCCCATAAAATAGCAAGTATCATGTCGTCCCATTCATCTTTGCAGATACTGCATAACTTTGTTAATCCTTTAGTTAGAGTCTTGTTAAATGATTCAACAACTCCATTCGAATGCGGATGATAAACAATTCTTTTTTGTAATCGATCATGAATTCTTTTAGCAATATAGAGATGATTTTATTAACGACGTGCGTGCTTTTGTCACTAATGATGGTGAGAGGGAATCCAAATCTTGTAATTATGTTTTCATATATAAATTTTGCTACTACTTCTCTAGTACATGTTTCAACGGGTTCTTCTTCATCCCACTTTGTCACATACTCGACTGCAGTAATACCGTTCTTGCATTAGTTCGTCGACCAGGTATTGGGAATGGTCCAGCAAAATCGATTGTCCACATTTAAAAAGTTAAACTTGGGTTAACAGATACTAGTGGCATATTATTCTTTGCTAGTAGTCGTCCCAATCTTTGGCATCTGTCACATTTGTTTACTTGTATTATGTAATCTTCGTGCAACGTTGGCTACCATAAGCTTGATTGCAATATTTTTCTAGCTATTGTGCCGGCTTGATAATGTCCTCCAGCAGGTCCGCTATGTGCTTCGTCGATTATAGCTTGTCGTTCATGTTCAAGAGCACATCGTATGAGTACTTCATTTAATCATAGTTTGTACATAAATACATTTATGAGTGTATATGGCGCAACTTTCATGGAAAGTATTTTGTTCTTCTTTTCGGGCATTCCTTTAGGAGCTTGACCCTGGTCTAATAATTGTGCTATATCTTTTAGTTTTGTCGACATAGCTTCAAATCTAAATAAATATGCGTATGACAGCTCATCATTGATCCTGACATGGTCTTCTCCTGTTTCTATTCTCGACAAGTAGTCGGGCTCGATATTACTTTTCCTGTTCAAACGACTATTTCAAAGTCAAATTCTTAAAATAGAAGAAGCTATCTTCATAGTCTGTTAGTCTTATGGCTTACATTAGCAATCACATAGTTTAAATGTCACCATTATTGTAATTATTATTTAGGATAATAGTCAGTTATCCTAGATAATATCTGAAAGATATGGAGAAGATTTCCTAGCATAGTCACCATGCAAGGTGTTAGGATCTAGAGAATATCTCTCACTGAGGTGGCATATTTCAAAGTACTATATAATGTTATTCTTTGTGTAAATAATATAATGAGAGTTTGGCATTCTGCCTTTACCATCAGAAATTTTGTTTTTGTATTTATTCGTTCATTTGGTATTAGAGCGCCTTTGGTCTTAAGGGCCTGATTTCTCCATGATAGTCATCCATGGATGATGAATTGTTGATTTTCTATGATAATTGTTCATAGCTCCCTGGTTTAACACCATGCCATGCGAGTGTGTGAGTTTGCTGCTAATCAAATGGTAAATCTGAGTTTGAATATGCTGGTAAATACAAGGCAGCGATTGAGTAAGGAGATTTGTGGTCTACGTGTGCAACCTGCAATTTGTTGCTAACTGTATCTAGAGTTGGCCACACAAAGGATAATTAGGCCATGCAAAGAAAGATTTGGCGACAGGAGTTCAGGTGAAATAGGTGCAGATCCAGCCTGCAATCTACGTGCGCCTCGATCTCTATCAGCGGTTGCAATCAAAACAACCCACAAAAATGGCGACACGAACCAAGAGGTGTAACAAATGAAGAGATCAAGCAACAATTTCATCTCCAACAGCAGTTTGAAATCGTGATTTTCCAGAGATCTGGGCCTGCGATTTACATATTGGAAGTTTCATCTGAGCCTGCATGATCATCTTATTCGATCTCTCTACCTGTGCCTTGATCTTCTGCGATCTCCTGCGATTTACATCAGTGATATTTGCAGATCTGAGCCTACAATCTCTATATCCTCTAGTGTGAACCACATCTGAGCCATCTCAGCGATCATCAATCCTATGATATCAACGATATCCAGATCTGAGCCATGTTTGAGCCATCTCAGCGATCAACAATCTTACGATATCAACGATCTCCACATCTGAACCACATCTGAGCCATATCTGCGATCTGATTGCTTGCGTGAGAAATCTCAGTTGAATTCCTTAGAGAATGCTGTCGCCATTGATCGCAGCCGAAGCAAGATCTTGATAGTTGCTTGATAAATTCGTGGTGTGGCTATCACCATTTGATTGATGTGACTCACCGTCAAGTAAACACCGTGGATACAACGCAGAGCCCAAAGGCTCACCTACAGACAGGAGAGGTAGACACCAATTTTTTTTAGTTGATATCATTAATCTATTTGACATATCTAAAAATTTTGAACAGCATTCAGAATTTGTGAGAGTATACGAGTCCTCATTAGGTCTGCACTGTTTTCCTTCAAATCTTCCGTTGTCCATCGATCTGTTGCATCTTTTGCGATCTACAATTTACATCAGCGATCAAACCAGCGAGTTCAGATTTTGTTTTGGTGCCTTCTTCTCCCTAGTCCAACAACTTCACTACAACATCTTGGGCATCATAAACCCCTCTGTAAACAGTCCCAAATGCGCCCTGGATCAGTCCCATCTTGGGCATCTTAACATTGCAGCAGTGTTCTTGAAGCTAGATTTGAGTTTCTAATAACCTGGGAAGGATTTTCTTGATGTGTCATGTACATACGGTTGTTTAGTTATATAATTTATAGATTGTTATATAGATTTGCAGCTTATATCCATGTAAATATGTAGCTTGGGTTGATGAGCGGGCAAGACATATTTTCGAGAAATGCAGTAGTTTTATGATGTAATAACTTGTTTTTTATTTTTTATTTTTTATGAAAACGGATTAAATTTTATTAATAGTCTGGCAAATGGGCTGCCTGGGCCTTACAATACATATTCCAGGACTTTATGTTGAGCTTTCTCTTCATCTTGATACCTGTGACAAATGCTGAGCTTGATCTTATTAGAATTATCTTCTTCAAATCTAAAGGGCCTACGAACGAGGCGGGCTAGAGCAGCTTTAGCCTTAGGGAATCGTGTCATTTGAAATTTCTCCATTAACTATCAGCTGGCTTTTATTCAGCAGAGTGCCCCGGTTGGCTTCAGCATCCGCTTGTCTATTTAAATTCCTTAGAACATGATGGGCTTTAAAAGTACTGAAATGAGACAAAAGGAGAAGAATTTTCCTGTAAATTTGGGTGAGATTGATATCCATTGGCATTTTCTTGGAGCGTAACGCTTTAATAATCAATCTGGAGTCGCCAAAAATAGTGAGCTTTTGAATGTTCAGCTTCCTTGCTTGACTTAGGCCTTGCCACAATGCCAGATACTCAGCTTGATTGTTGGAGGCGTGGCCAAGTCCCCAGGCGTAGGACACGTGGAGATCGTTGGATGGCTCAAAGATGATGCCTCCTCCCCCAGCTTGACCGGGATTCCCTTTCAAGGCCCCGTCAAAGAAAAGACACCATTCGTCAAGAGCTGATCTCCACTTAATGAATTCTTGTTCT